>OZ024755.1:3251720-3256720 GCA_964016885.1 Eledone cirrhosa
GAGACTCATCCAACCCATGCCAGCAGGGGAACAAATGGATATAAAATAATAATGATGATGATTGTATACACACACACATATACACATATACATACATGTACACACACACTCACACACACACATATATATATATACACACACACACACACACGTACATACATACATATACACACATTTTACATTCCAAAATATTTACATAGCTTGGAACTACTTTCTTTATTCATCTTCCTCTTCCTTTTACAGTGGTGGGGGGGGCACCCTGGTGGTGTGGTGGGGGGGTGAACGGGCAGTGTCATGGGGGGTCACCCTGGTGGTGGTGTGGAGGGTGCAGTGGTGGTGGTAAGGGCATTTCTATTACTGTTGCTGGGGGTCTCTGAGAGAAACTTGTGGTCGGCAAGGGGTGGGGGGTGTTCAAGTGTAGGAGTGGGGCAGAGGTAGTTAATGGCTGACTCATTTATCATCATCATCATCACCATCACAACCACCATCACCACCATAACCACCATCATCATCATCACCATCACCATCACCATCACCACCATCACCACCACCATCATCACTATCATCATCACCACCATCACCACCACCACCACCACCATCACCACCAGCACCACCATCATCACTATCATCACCATCACCACCACCACCATCACCTCCATCATCACCATCACCATCATCATCTCTATCATCACCATTACCACCATCACCACCATCACACCATCACCACCACCATCAAACCACCACCACCACCACCACCACCACCACCATCATCACCACCATGACCACCACCACCACCACCACTACCACCATCACCACCACCACTACCACCATCACCACCACTACCACCATCACCACCACTACCACCATCATCATCACCATCACCACCATCACCACCACCACCATCATCATCACCATCAGCACCACCACCATCACACCATCACCATACCACCACCACCACCACCATCACACCATACCACCACCATCACCACCACCACCACGTATCCTCATCTTTAAAGACAACACAGCAATTAGCTTTATCTCTGGCTGGCTTCTGGCTTGGTGATGGCTAACTTCAGCTGGGGGGGGGGCTGTCTTGTGTGGGGGTAGGGGACTGGAGGGGGAGGGCTGTCTTTATTGTAGGGGGTAAGGGGCTAGAGTGGGTGGTGGCTGTCTTGTGTGGAGTAGGGGACTAGAGGAGAAGGAGTAAGAAGAGATGGTGGCTGTCTTGTGTGGGGTGGTAGGGGGCTAGAGGAGGTGAGACGAGGGAGGTGGTGGCTGCCTTTCTTATGGGGGTGATGGCTGTCTTTATTGTAGGGGGTAGGGCTAAAACAGGGGGTAGGAGGTGATGGCTGGAGGAGGAGGAGGAAAAACTACTGTTTGTTTATTGGACGATTGCCTTATAGAGTACACCCCCACCACTTTCACTTCGACCTCCACCTCTGTCGTGGTGATGGTGGTGATGGTGGTGGTGGTGGTGGGAAAATGGGGGGGTGGGGTTGCTGACATTTAAAATACATAAAGAAGTAATCCAGTGAACTTACTGAAAAATACACTTCTCTGTGTGTGTATATATATGTATATATGTACATATGCGTGTGTGTATGTAAGTATATATAGATATATATATATTTATATATAGAGAGAGAGAGATTTATATGCGTGTGTGTATGTAAGTATATATATATATAGAGAGAGAGAGAGATTTATATGCGTGTGTGTATGTAAGTATATATAGATATATATATATTTATATATATATATATAGAGAGAGAGAGAGAGAGAGATTTATATGTGTGTTTTCTCTATCTTTCTATTTCATCATTTATTTCTCTTTCTATCTTCTGATGAAGGAATAATGTCCGAAACGTTAAGACTCTCTTCGTACTATATCAAGTGTGAAACTAATATATTTCTTCATTGTACTGAGTTATTTGTTTTCTTGTTTCTGTTTACTTTTTACACACACACACACGCGCACACACACGCACACACACACACACACACACACACACACACACACACACACACACACACACACACACACACACACACACACACACACACACACACACACACACACATAATTTGAAAAAGGGTCCTGCATGGCTGCAGCAAAGTAAAATAAAGTGTCTTGCTCAAGATCACAACATATCGCTTGATCCAGGAATCGAAATTAAAGCCTCACGATTGTGAATCCAAATTTCTAACCACTAAGTCATGTGCCTTCACACACACACACACATACACACACACACACACACACACACACACACACACACACACACACACACACACACACACACATAATAATAATAATAATAATAATGAAATTATTGTGTAAAGTGCTCAGGTGCACTACAACTCGTCAAAGGTGCATGTATAATACATAGAATAATACACAAATGTCAGGGAAGTGAATAGTGTATGAGTCATGATATACATGTGTGTATGTGTATGGAGGAGGAACATTAGGTGCAGTCTTGGCGAATCTCGGGAAGCATGGAGGCCTTAAAGGATGCAGTGTCTCGACAGCTGACAACCGATGCAGGGAGTTTGTTCCGTGCTTCAGCAACTCTGAGCGTGAAAAAATGTTTCCGAAAGTCATGGAACTGTGCTGTTTTCTGACTTTGTGGGCATGCCCACGTGTGTTAGACACATGGAAATTAAAAAGGTACTCAGGGTTGTTGTTGGCAAGATGGTTAACAATTCTGTGGGTGTTTACCAAGTCAGTTGACAGGCGTCGGAGCTTCAATGTATCCATGCCCATCTATCTATCTATCTATCTATATATGTATTGTTATACTTGGGGAGGGTCATATTTGTGTAATATTGCCAGAATTAACAGAACACACTCACTGTTTGGTTGGTTTTCGCTTTTCACTTCTGTGTCTTTTATATCGGTAATCTAATTCTGGTAATATTACGCAAATATATATATATATATATACATATATATATATATACAATGATATTATATATATATATATATATATATATATATATATATATATACAATGATATTAAATATATATATATATATATATATATACAATGATATTAAATATATATATATATATATATATATATATATATATATATATATATATATATATATCCAGGAAGCTCCAACCGTTAAGGTTGTCTTTTTGTCAATATTTATTATAAAACAAATCTGTATTTCATCTGATGAAAGCGCACCATAATTTGCCTTGGTTGCCCTTGAAATATGTATAAAATAAATATGGTTTTATAAATATAGTTTCCATTTATTAATATATTATATATATATATATATATATATATATATATATATATATATATATATATATATATATATACGTATATATATATACACGTATATATATATATATATGGTGGCTGCCAACTCGTTTTCGAGTACGGCCACTACTTTATATCCATGTAGGAGAACCCCTACCGAAGCGCTGCATGAGTGTGACTTTTTAGTCCAGCCAGCGACTTGAAAACTCTAGTACAAACACTACACTTGTGACAATTATTGACACATAGTGCTGGGCCCATGGTACCATGTGAGGACAAGTGCAGAGAGATCTCCAGATATAAAGCAATGCCTGTGCCGTGAAGCTTTTATAGTGAGCAAAGGCACTGCACAAAGCCAGTCCCACTCTCTTAACCAAGATGATATTTACCAAAAAGAAGAACAAGTCAACATCATTGGATACCATCAAGGTTGCAGGTGTTATATCAGAGTTTTCCTTCTCCTAGAATTCTGCCTTGACAAAGGCTAAGGGGTCATCTCTCCCGGTGATTTTGGATGGCCATTGACTCTTAAGAGCTCCTTTGCCCTTTGACAGGTTTTGTTTTTAGTCCTGCAGGATGTCCAAAGTCACCCTCCTCACCAAGAAACCTTGGTGGGGTTGCCAGTTTAGTCGCCAACGACCCGACCATGAATCAGGTTGTACTGGGATACATGTTACCAGTAGCACCAACTGGTGACCTGACATATATATATACACTCATCTGGGTAGCTGCCTAAAGGGATGGGTGCCCTCATATACACTGGCAATACTCTTACCTGTAATGTTAAACGCTTAGCATTGCAATGTGTGGGGTTAGGGAACTAGGTGGGTGGAGGTTTGTATACAGACCTTACACCCGACCTCACCCCACTACCACCAGCACCTCCTCCGACCTCACTCCACTACCACCAGCACCTCCTCCGACCTCACTCCACTACCACCAGCACCTCCTCCGACCTCACCCCACTACCAGCTCTCTCCTGACCTAATTTTCATATTTCTATCAAACCCTCTACTGACCCAGTTTTTTTTTATTTCTATCAAGCTCTCTCCTGACCCAGTTTTCTCATAGTTCTCTCAAGCTCTCTATTGAGTGTGCTCTCCACTGACCTAGTTATTTTCATTTTTAAATTTAGTGGGGGTGGCAGTAATAGTGCAGATGACCTTTGCAGATTTCACCCCCTCCCCCACGTACTGGTTAGAAATATGATGCTGGTGATGTTGATGTTTGAGCAGTTGTGTGTCAATGTTGGCAGCGAAATCGGTAGAGCATCAGAGAAATGCTTAGCAGTATATCTTCTGGCCCTATGTGTAACATTGAACTGAGTCCCTGCTCATCTTAAAACCGGCTCTGGATATTCTGGGGGCTTCGAAGACTGGGCACTGCAGGGTATGGGGGGTGAACTTGCAGTTCTTTCTCTCTACACACAAAGAAAATTCATTTGCAAATAGCAACAGGCTAATGAAAAATCCTTGGAAATCATCAACAATGAGGAAATACATATGTATATATGTATGTATGTATATATATGTATGTATATATGTATGTATGTATATATATGTATGTATATATATATATATATATATATATATATATATGTGTGTATATATATATATAAAATATATATGTATATGTAGGAGGTGAGTTTTATTGTAGTACAATAAAGCAATGCAGATATCGGATAAGAAGCACTCTACAGTTTGTAGGACTGGAGTATACAT
>OZ024755.1:3261720-3279220 GCA_964016885.1 Eledone cirrhosa
AGGTAGGTAGGTAGGTAGGTAGGTGGGTAGGTAGGTAGGTGGGTAGATAGGTAGGTAGGTAATAGGTAGGTAGGTAGGTAGGTAGGTAGGTAATAGGTAGGTAGGTAGGTAGGTAATAGGTAGGTAATAGGTAGGTAGGTAATAGGTAGGTAATAGGTAGATAGGTATCTAGGTAGGGAGGTAGGTAGATATGTGGGTAGATAAAAAGAGAGGAAGATATAAATACATGTTGGTGTTTCCGGCAATTTCTGTGAAAATAAAAATATTTATTATCTTAGTTGTAATGCAGACAGAAAATATATCTGCAAAACATGAGTTTTTACAAAAGTTGTGAGGTAGGGGTAGTAAACTGTAGTTATACATATGAGTGTGTGTATATGTGTATATATATATATATATATATATATATATATATATACATATGAGTGTGTGTGTATATATATATATATATATATACACACACGCACTTAAAAAACCCTTTAAGCACAGGCATTGCTTGTTCAGGATCTGTTACAGGTTCGTGTGACTGGCGGCAGCCGAAAAGTGCACTATTTTCTGTAATCTGACAAGCGATTGCAATAATCTTAGCAGTTTGCAGCCATTATATATATATATATAATTAGTGAATGTATGTATATATGCAGAAGGCAAACAAAACAAACATCACAGTACAATGAAGAAATATATTGTTAGTTTTACACTTGATATAGTAGGAAAAGAGTCTTAATGTTTCGGATGCTAGTCTTTCATCAGAAAATAGAATGAGAAATTAAAAAAGAAATAGAAAGATTGAGGAGATGAGCTGTGGTGGAATGGGTAAAAAATATTTAGAGAAAAATAAAAGGTACATTCGTGTTGCCATCTCTTGGAAAACTGTTGATGCTGGCCTTTTGTGTATGATATACTTTTATCATCATCTGTCATCCATCATCATCCATTATCATCATTTTAAGTCCACTTTTCCCTGCTTGCAAGGGTGGGACGGGTCCTATTCAGCACAGCATCTCTCCACTTGTCACAGTCCTTCGTCATCTCCGTGAGCTTCAGCAATCTGAGGTCTGCTCTCACTACCTCCACTCATGTTTTTCATGGTCTTCCTTCTACTGGCATTTCTTGGCACTTCTTTACCCAGCGGTCATCCTCCATGCACAACACATGTCCATACCATCGCAGTCTTCTCTCCCGCACACTACAACTTATCCCTCTTAAACACAGCTTCTCTCTCAACACATCCATATGTGTGTCTGTATAGTGTACACTGTTACCTCATTATGCATACAAACACACAAGTATATATATATATATATATATATATAATCATTACTCTCTAACCCAGGCATCTGAAACTGAAGGACTCAAATGGGCCATTAGGGGGAAAGAGACACAGTCGGCCCTAATTGAGATGAGATGAGGTGGGGGAGAATATTTTCACCAGTTATAAAGTTAATCTGCAATATAGCTGATAGGCTGCTATTTATTTATTTTTCCCTAGCAAAATAAACACACATATGACAGTAAGTGGGAATTAATACAAAATTTAGGGGAACAAATTTTTTGTTGTAAATTTTACCTTTGATACCCCCCCCCCCCTTTTTTTTTCTATTTTATTGTATTTTATGGGTAAATTACAATAAATTGCATTTTAAGTTTTAAGAAAATATTAGTCATGAAAATTGTTCTGCTACAGGCCATAAAGATGTTAAGTGCATATAGAGCGGTGGATTGGTAGTATCGGTAGAGGGTCGGATGCCATGCTTTGACACATAGAGTTACGGCCCTTGCCATTCTGAGTTCAAATCCCGCCGAGGTTTACTTTGCCTTTCATCCTTACGGGGATCGATAAAATAAAGTACCAGTAATACACTGAGTAATTGCTGGCCTTGTGCCAAAAGTAGAAACAATTATTGTTTATATGATTGCACCCTCACTCCCACCATTACCCTTACCCCACCCTCAACTCCACCCCACCCCACCCCATATATATATATATGTATATATATACACACACACAATATATATATTGTGATAGTGAGGTTACTGTCAGTTGCTCCTCTGAGTTTCACAGGTTTTTCTGATCATACAACCAGGACCCTCTGAAATAACTGTTTCTACTTTAGGCACAAGGCCAGCAAATACCCAGTACATTACTGGTACTTTATTTTATCGACCCCGTAAGGATGAAAGGCAAAGTCAACCTCGGCGGGATTTGAACTCAGATCGTAAAGGGCCGTTACTATGCTGGAAAGCATGGCGTCCGACCCTCTACCGATACTGCCAATCCACCGTTATTTCAGCTAAGATTATTTACTATACTCTACTTTTGTATTGAGTACTTTGTTTTTCTTGAGAGTAAACTTAAACATAAGGATGTGTGTGTGATGTATGTGTGATGTATGTATGACTGCATGTGATCTACATATGTGTGTATGTTGGTATAGAGTCAAAATTCAATGTGCATGTGTGTGTGTTTGATGTACATGTGTGTATGTATGTATGTGTGTGTTTGATGTACATGTGTGTATGTATGTATGTGTGTAATGTATGTATGTGTGTGTGTGATGTATGTGTGTAATGTATGTATGTGTGTGTGATGTATGTGTGTAATGTATGTATGTGTGTGTGATGTATGTATGTGTGTGATGTGATGTATGTATATGTGTGTGTGTGATGTATGTGTGTAATGTATGCATATGTGTGTGTGTTGGTGTAAAGTCAAAATGCAATGAATGCAATGCAACTCTTACTGGTCGTTGAGTACAGAAAGAACATATGTTGCTTCACCAACAACAACTACTATAACTACCACCACTACTACTACTACTACTACTACTACTACTAAGACTACTACTACTAAGACTACTACTACTACTAGTTGAATGAATGTGCCAGCTGTAGACAGACAGTATATCATCTTCTTTATCACCATCACTGCCGCCACTATCATCATCACCACCACTATCATCATCACCACCACCACCACTACCATCACCACCGCTACTATCATCATCACCATCATCAAATCACTACTACCATCACCACCATCATCATTATCATCTTCATAGATGCTATCTTCACCACCACCACCACCACCACCACCACCACCACAAGCATGTCATGATAAATTATCATCTTTGTCATCCTCCTCCTGTACCTCATCATCGCTATCATCATCACCACCATCACCATATCATGGTCATTGATGTAAGAGGGAGTATGTTGCTACCACCCTTTTTTGTGCTTCACCTCATGTTGGGTTCTTCAACTTCATGCTGTGAGTTCATCCAGGGTCTTGGTTAACAGAATGTTGTGATGTTTCTCGAAAACATCGACATGCACACCATGTGATCTCTGACATTTTTTGGCAGCTTATTTAAGAGTTGGGGGCCTTTGAACCCCAGGCTATTTGAGTATATATATAGTCCAAAGGCCCCCAACTTTTTAATAAGCTGCCAAAATATATATATGTATATGTATATATATATATATATATATATATAACAAAGGAATTGTGGCAAGGAACCAGATGGACCATAACGCACCAGAGTACTCAATACTTAAGGTAGTAGAGTGGGAAATAGGAAAAAGTATGACCCGACGGCAGAGCTCAAGCCGTTTCAACGGCTATTTCTGGACTAAAATAGCCGTCGAAACGGCTTGAGCTCTGCCGTCGGGGTCATACTTCTTCCTATATATATATATATATATATATATATATATATATATATATATATATCTAGGGCGGGTAAAATTCCCGCGATCCATGGACGAGTTCTCTCCAGCGGTCTCTGTCCCTCATTATCGCTGCCATGTCCTGCGTCTCCAAGAGACCAGTGTCTGTCCTTAGGGCATCAACATACGTTAACCTTGGTCTACCTCTTCCAGTGTGTCCACGTAGGGGCTCCCACAGGAGCACTGAGTGCTATGTCAACTCTGGATGTCGGTGAGCATGTCCAGCTAACCTCAGTCTCCTCTGTGTCACTTTTGAACTGACTTTTGGGAGGCTCCCGTACACCTCTGAGTTTTTTATCCTCAGTGTATCCTCAGCATTCTCGTGTGGCACCCATCCACCATCTATATATATATATATAGTGTAGGTGGTTCAGTGAATTACTGGTATTGGTACCAAATCAAGCACTCTGTGTACATATATCTTTTGTCACATCACCAATCTGAGGTGCAGATCGATACTGGAGTCAGGTCCATTACTCCTATGGGTGACCTTGAGCCAACCCTCTGCGAAACGCATGTAACAGGTTGATACACAAAAAATATCTTTTATATATAAACAAAACTTCCTCATTTTTTTCTTTTATATATATTTTTTTTTCTTTTATATATATATGTCAACATGAATTGACCTGTTATTTTTATCTAAAGACATTTTTTCCAATTCCAACCCGCCCGTCCCCTCAATCTATCTTATTTCTCATTCGTTCTTTCTTCTGATGAAGGACTAGTGTCCGAAACGTTAAGACCCTCTTCCTGCTATATCAAGCATTAACCTAATATATACCTTCCATATACTGAACCGATTGTGTTGTTATTTCTGTTTACCTTTTACATATATATATATATATATATATATATATAAGTTATTCCGGGTTGAATCTGAGGTAACCACAGTAAGTAAGGTACTCAATACATAGCAGAGTATAAAAGTTTTAATATGGAAGAGCTTCTACAGGACTAGAACTGTTTCATTCGTAAGAAATCATCGGGAAGCTTCCTGATGATTTCTCACGAATGAAACAGTTCTAGTCCTGTAGAAGCTCTTCTATATTAAAACTATATATACATATCTATATGTGTGTGTATGTTCACAAGTTGGGGTAAAATGCATGAAAAGAACAATGAACACAAGTTGAGAATATTTATATCAACAGTTTTACTTATTTTTGCTTTACTAAATGGTTTCGTGGTTGTAATACAACCAAGTCTTTTGTATTGAAACTGTGTATATATGCTTGTATTTTTGATAATGATAATGATGTGATGGTAGTGATGATGAAGATATTACTCAATGATTTACATGTATAGTTTTGTTTTTCTTCTGTCTTTCCAGAGTGAACCTGAACATAATTTCAAAATGTCCCGTATCAGCAGAGAAGAGGTTCTCTGTTGCTGGATTACCTTCGTCTGCCTCGGAACTATGCTGGACGCCATGATAATAGAAAGGACATTTCGTGATCCTTTTGAACACCCACTTGAACGAATGGTTATGCATAAAGAGACCGGAGAGCTTTACGTTGGAGCTGTTAATAATTTATTTAAACTATCTTCTGATTTAATGCTGCTAGAAAATGCCATCACAGGACCCGCTGATGATAACCCCAAATGCCCACCTCCACTTTTACCTTGCAAAGAGCAAAAGAAAAGTACAAACAGTCACAACCAAGGATTAGCATTTGACTACAGTCGTGACTCCATCATTGTTTGTCTGTCATTGTTTCATGGAGCCTGTCATATTCGGAAGCTGAGTAATATTACTACTGTCAAGGACCAGATGCCAAAACCTATTGTGTCAAACCATGAGGACAGCTCGACTGTATTCCTCACTGCACCGGGACCCAATGGGGACGCACTTTATGTGGCCTCTCGCTACAGTAACCATGGCAACGAACGCTACCGTGACCTCGTGCCATCTATCAGCAGTAGGAACTTACAAACTCTAGAGTTCACGTACAGAGATGCATCAGGAAGCAGCAAGGTGACCGTCTTGTCCAAGTATCGAACTCAACATTTTGTGAACCCGGTTGATGCCTTCTCACACGGAGGTTTCGTTTACTTCATCACAACTCAGCCACGCACGGAGAATCACAACTCCCCCCACGTCACAAAACTTGCTCGGATCTGTCAAATGGACAAGAAATTTGAATCTTATGTGGAAGTTCGTTTAGAGTGTCGGCGTGGAAGTAAGTTGTACAATCTAGCTCAAGCCAGTTACTTATCAACACAGAGTTCTGGCAAGTTATACGTTGCATTTGCTCAAGGTAAACTGCAGTCAGATACACCTATGCCCTACAGTGCTGTGTGTATTTATGATATGGAAGATGTAGTGGCAATATTTGAAGAAAACATCAGAGAATGTTACAATGGTATTGGAGAAACTGGACTCCATTATTTACAACAGTCAAGACCTTGTGAAAAACAAGTAAGTTGCTCTTTTTTTTCTCTTCTTTTCTTCCATTGTTTTTTTTTATTTTTCATCTGTTGTTTAGTTTTATTCATGATGGATTGGCAGTAATTAGTAGAGCGTCAAACAACATACTTTGTGGCTTAGAGTTACAGCCCTTTACATTCTGAATTCAAATCCCACCGAGGTTAGCTTTGCCTTCCCCCATGTACCCTAAATGTAGTTCTCAGAGAGGGAGAATCTGCATGGCACAATGTGTGACAAAACTGGTCAATCACTGGCCCTCTTGAATTACTGGTACAACTCATTTATGCCAGCCAAGTGACCTGGCTTCCACATAAAGCTATACGTGTATGGGATAATATACCCACAGAAATTCCATATATTGTGGTAAAGTACCCACAGTAAACCCTACTTATGCATCCATAAG
Source organism: Eledone cirrhosa (assembly GCA_964016885.1). Classification (NCBI taxonomy): domain Eukaryota; kingdom Metazoa; phylum Mollusca; class Cephalopoda; order Octopoda; family Eledonidae; genus Eledone; species Eledone cirrhosa. The sequence goes on from OZ024755.1 coordinate 3,268,284, forward strand.
GATGAAAGGCAAAGTTAACCTCGACGGCATTTGAACTACGACCGTAATGGGATGTAACTATGCTAGAAATAATATATTGAAAAGATACTTTAGTGCACTGCACAACCTGCAGTTTCTCCCACCTCTCATATTACAGCAGATTCTTTCTTCTCTTGCCAATAAAGTCTCCACCAGTTTTGTGGAATTTTCTGGCTTGCCACTCCTCAACCAAGATGATTCTGTTAGCAGCACTCCTGAAAATTCCTCCATATTTATTATATGCTATACTTCCAGTCCACACTCTAAACATTCAGTAAAATATCCCAATTTCTAATTCTCTACACCTCAAGTACTGAAAGTGAGGTCAGCCTACTGGTTAGCATGTTGGACTCCCAATCGTAAGATTAGGTTCAGTCTCTTGGCCAAGCAGCATGCTCCGTCCTTGCATTAAGCAAATCAGTTTGTTGTATTTCACTCAATTAAAAAAAATCAGAATTTCTTATCCCCCAAACCCAGTAGCTCATCATGCCAAGCTTATCCCCAAACCCAGTAGCTCATCATGCCAAGCTTATCCTAGTTTTCTCAGCATTAATTTGTACTTCAGGAGAGGGGGTTCTTATCATCATTTTACATCTGCTTTTCCCTGCTTGCAAGGGTGGGACAGGTCCTATTCAGCACAGCATCTCTCCACTTGAAATTAGAATACACAGCAAACCCCCCCAATTTTACATATCTAAGTTATCTTGGTGCAAGTAATTGGAATTAAAAAGTTATACATACATTTCAATTTGTTTTTTTTTTCCAGACTGATCCATTACAGTTTTGTGGGACCAACTTCAGTGCCCATGCATCCTTGGAAGGAAGGAGACCCATCATGTCACGTCCTGTCCTTGAACATTCTGGGGCCTATTTCACAGCTATTGCTTCTGTCTTAGTGGGGCAACACACACTCATGCTTTTAGGGACCAACACAGGCTATATCTATAAGGTGGGTAATATTTTCATCAAGGTGTTTTATATATATATATATATATAACAATAGAGAAAGTGTGGTAAGGAACCAGGTGGACTATAACACACCAGAGTACTCAATACTTAGGGTAGTAGAGTGGGTAATAGGAAAAGAGCCAGGACTCTGACAGCTGAGCTCCAACTGTTTCAACAGCTACATCCGAACAGTTCAGATCTAGCTGTCGAAACTGCCAAAGCTCAGCCGTTGGGGTCCTGAATCTTTTCATATATATATATTGGGCACACACTGAAGAATTATAAGAGCCCACTTGAATAAGTATCTGTTGATCTTATACAAGCTTCTACATAAATTGGTATAATTTCATCCAACTTGTAGAAATCTTATAGTGAAACGAGACGTCCGTCTGGGAAGAGATATATTTGATATATCTCGTATGAAATGATACAGCCAATTTTCCACACAATACAATTAGTTAGCACCTCGAACGTTTAATTAGGAATATACTCAGGTATTTCCTAATGTTTGTTGAGTGAGTTGGAATTTGGCCGGAGTATCGCTTTTAGCTTTCTCCGATTATGTATTTATATATATATGTATTTATATATATATATTTATATATTTATATTAAAATTGTTTACACTAAACAAGTTTAAGTATATATTGTAGTTAATATATTACATATGTCTTTACATAGGTTATTATAAAAGACAATGGCAGAGCTGAAATTATTGAGAAATTGTTGGTAGACAACCATCGAGAAATTCTCTCCAACTTCATCTTCACACGGGATAGCCGGCATTTGTACCTGATGACCCGAGACAAGGTGAGGCTTGTTGTTGTTGTTTGTTGTTGTAACATGAGTTAAGTAGCTACACTTAATTAACATACCACCTATTTCTCTCTCTTAATTAACACCCTCTATATCTATCTCTCTTTATCTCTCTTAATTAACACCCTCTATATCTATTTATCTTTATCTCTCTTTCTCTCTCTTAATTAAGACCCTCTATATCTATCTATCTTTCTCTCTCTTTCTCTTTCTCAATTAACACCCTCTATATCTATATCTTTCTCTCTCTAACTACATTAACATACCCTCTCTATATATATCTATATATCTGTCCCTCTCCCTCACTCTCTCCCTCACCTGTTATCTTTTACAATGTCTTTGTCCAGAAGTGTGTGAAAACACACTTCCTTTCCAAGGTAAACAATTATTTTCTCTGTGCAGCTGGTTGGCCCACCATACGGCCCACTGAGTCACATTTAGTGGTGAAAAATGAAATATGTAGAATTGTTTAACCCTTTAGTATTTAAACCGGCCATATCCGGCCAGAATTCTCTCACCTTTTTCTGTAACCAGCCACTCATATTGACATTAAGGTATTATTCTCAAATAAATAATATCAAAATCTCATAGATTCTATATTATGTGAGATAAAGCCTTTACTGTGCAAATATAAAATAAAATAATAATAATAATAATGAAATTTGTGTACAGTGCTCAGGTGCACTACAATTCATCAAAGGTGCATGTATAGTACATATAATAATGTACAAGTGTCAGGAAAGTGATGACATGTAAATTTGGTCAGTATGTTAATATTTGAGTTCAACACAGAATTTCTGTGAAAACATTGCAAAAGTAAAAGTTAAAGAGGTCAAAACTATAGTTTATAAAATAAAAATATAAAAACAAAACACTAAACTTGCCAAAGAAAAGAAAAACAAGCTAAATTCAATGTGTTTAGACAATAAAAGTGAGGTAGCTGATTGACTATTTAATCCTTTAATGTTCAAACCGGTCAAAACCGACCAGAATTCTCTACTTCTTTCTGTTGAAACTGGCTGTAACTGGTCGCTCAAACTGATGTTAAGATATTGTTCTTAAAATAAATACTTTCAAAATCTCATAGATTCGATATTATGTGAGATAATTATGCGAGGTAAAGCTTTTACCATGAAAATATAATAGTATATATAGAGTAATGTAAATGCTAAAGGGTTAAAGTAAGGAATCATTGTGAATTTTTAACAATATAATAGTAAATATAGAGTAATGTAAATGCTAAAGGGTTAAACCTGATCCAGTCCAGTTTTGGATGTGATATTCTGAAGACTAAATTGCATATTAAGATTTAAATCTATTATATTTAGCTATTCTGTCTCTGTATCTATATTTTACTGATAAATGTTGTTTTGGTTTTCTCTCGCAGGTAGCCATGATAAATTTTCTTGATTGTAGCTCCAAGACTACATGTGATGCCTGTATCAAAGAAGGAAGTCTTGCCTGTGGTTGGTGTGTCATGGATGGGCAGTAAGTAAACAATATTCTCTCTCTCTACCCTCAATTATTTGGATTGGCAGTATCGGTAGAGGGTCAGACACCATGCTTTAGTTACATCCCTTTATGGTCTGAGTTCAAATCTCTCCGAGGTTAATTTTGCCGTTCGTCCTTACGGGGTTGATAAAATAAAGTACCATTAATGTACTGGGATAAATGCTGGCCTTGTGCCAAAAGTAGAAATAATTATTTATATATATATATTATTAGTTACAACAGTGATATATACAGGTACTTAAGTTTCTTTGGGTTATACACCCCAACTCATTCAGCCTGTTATATATATATTACTAAAAGTCTGTGATTGCTTGTCTCTAATGTAATACAGCCATAAGGGCGCATAATGGGAAAATACTTTGAAAGGAGGTTGTCCTTAAAATGGGAATACAAATGGAATAAAACAAGTTTTTGTGTAAATCGAAGCACGGGTTCCTGAGATATGGGGTTTTCTGGGTACCTTCATAAACAGAGAGGAGAAGGATAAAGAAAAAGAGATAGTGGTTGAGAAAGGTAGAGGAGACAGAGAAGGAAAATGGAAGAGAGAAAGCTGGTGGTGGTGTTGTGTGTATATATATATATATATATATATATATATATGAGTGTGAGTGTGTATATATATATGTGTGTGTCTATGACCAGTGTATATAGATCACAGACACCCACATATATATATGTATACAAATGCACACATTTATATATATATATATACATACACACACACAAACATATATATATATATATATGGGCCTTCCAGTTTCATTTCACATTATATACATGTCTGTATATTTTAATTATTTAAAAATTATTTTTAAGTGAACATGATATTTAAAAATATTTTGAAGTGAACGTGACCCAAGAGGTCACGGGTGGTCTAGTATAAAATACAAATGGCTGGGTCCACAGGTTGATTTGAGGTTTTAGAAAATTACTTGAGAGTTATTCAAGGGCAGGTAATTTCAAATTTAGCTGTGGCAATACCTTTGCCATTTTGTCAGTATGGCATAACTGGGATATTCTGCCAAGACTGGGATCTAGAGTGTGCTGCTCCTTTTTCCCTTTCATGGCAGTATCGGTAGAGGGTTGAACGCCATGCTTTCTAGCATAGTTACGTCCCTTTACAGTCTGAGTTCAAATCCCGCCGAGGTTAACTTTGCCTTTCATCCTTACGGGGTCGATAAAATAAAGTACTAGTAATACACTGGGTAATTGCTGGCCTTGTGCCAAAAGTAGAAACAATTATTTAATTTTGTCCCTTTCTTTTAGGGTTTCTTTTTATTATTATTATTCAAACATTAATGAATTATAAATTTCTTTCTTTTATTCATAATTTAATAGTTTTGCAATATTATTTCACTCTCCCAATAAATAGAACTCAATCTCTTAACTCCTCTCTCTCACTCTTGCAGATGTTCCAACTTAGCAGAATGTGCTACATCTAAAGTCCAACCACATTGGGTGTCAGCTTCAAATGGATCTTGTCTTCAGATTAAGGAAGTCTTACCAGAAGAATTCAGTCTTCAGAATATCACATCCAAAGCTGGACTGGATCAGGTTTAAAGCAATTCTACTTATTTCACTCAACATCATCATTGTTTTATATATATATATTTATATGTGTGTGTGTGTATGTGTATATATATATATGAGGTGTCGGTAAACAACCAACATATACTAAAAAAAAATATATATATATAGTTGTTATATAGTAAGGTGCATTATTGGTTGTGAAAAATGGTCCAATAAATTTATGTTAGCAATATTAAGTTCTCCAAGCTTTTGTATATCTCCAATTCCATTTTGGTGTGTCTCCATATGAGGGAATGAATTCTGTGAGAGAACATCGTTATTTTTTCACCCTCATATCAAGTATTTGAAGACAATTCATTTTCACCTGATGAGATCAGTGATAATCGATCATGGCTTCACAATCGATCTATCTCTTATTGAAACATGTGTCGTGATTAAATGATTGGAATTTTACCGTGCCTTCGGATTTTCATTTTGATATATATATATATATATATATATATATATATATAAGGTGTCCAAAAAAAACGTATACACAACAAAATCTTTAAAAAAGGCATTAAAATAAATTTTGTTTTATCTGCATTATTTAAATTATGTAAACATTTTGGGATGTTTACATACAATTCAATTATGTCTGAAGATTATTTTTTGGGGGAAAGGCTGTGTATTATAATAAATATTGTACAGGTAATCAAAGTGTGTATATATTTTTGGGGACACCCTGTGTTTGTGTGTATATATATATATATATATGTATGTATATATATATATATATCATCATCATTTTAACGTTCACTTTACCATGCTATATATACATGTGTGTGTTATGTGTGTGTGAGTATATATACATATGTGTGAGTATATATACATGTGTGTTATTTGTGCGTGCATGTGTATATATATATATATATATATACATGTGTGTGTGTTATGTATGTGTGTGTGTATATATATACATGTGTATGTGTGTGTATATATATACATGTGTATGTGTGTGTATATACATGTGTGTGTGTTGTGTATGTGTTTGTGTGTATGTGTATATATACATGTGTGTGTGAATGTGTATATATACATGTGTGTTGTGTATGTGTATGTGTATATATTCATGTGTGTGTGAAAGTGTATATATACATGTGTGTTGTGTATGTGTGTGTGTATATGTGTATATATACGTGTGTGTATGTGTGTGGTTTCAGCATGTTATTTTCATTAATTTTTCTGTTTTCTTCATCCAGGTTCGTTTCAAAGTTGACCAAATGAAGGCGCCACCATCCTCGGATAACATTGGCTGTTTATTCTTGTCTGACCATTCCAAAGAACAGACGGAAGCTTTGATCCAAAAGAATGTTGTCATCTGTCCCCTTCCCCATCACAGGAACCTACCAAGAATTCCTAAGGGTGAGGGTGAGTTTAGGCACATATCACTAACAAGCAACGAAAAGGGTTTATTTAATAACAGCATCTTTTTTCCCCCTCCTTTCTATCAATGTTTATATGCACTCAATATTTATATACATACTAACATAACCTCCATGTTTATATACACTAACATAACCTCAATGTTTATATATACACTAAGATAACCTCCATGTTTATATATACACTAACATAACCTCCATGTTTATATACACTAACATAACCTCCATGTTTATATATACACTAACATAGGATGTGGTTCACCATAAGGTGGATCACATAAGATGTGGCTCACCATAAGGTGGATCACATAAGATGTGGCTCACCATAAGCTGGGCCACATAGGATGTGGTTCATCATAAGATGAGTTACATCTTATGTGGCTCACCAGAAGTTGAGCCACATAAGATGTGGCTCATCATAAGGTGAGCCACATGAGATGTGGCTCACCATAAGCTGGGCCACATAGGATGTGGCTCATCATAAGTTGAGCTACATAGGATGTGGCTCATCATAAGTTGAGCCATATAAGATGTGGCTCATCATAAGTTGAGCCATATAAGATGTGGCTCATCATAAGTTGATCCACATGAGATGTGGCTCACCTAAGCTGGGCCACATAGGATGTGGCTCATCATAAGTTGAGCCACATAGGATGTGGCTCATCATAAGCTGGGCCACATAGGATGTGGCTCGTCATAAGTTGAGCCACATAAGATGTGACTCGTCATACTGTGAGCCACATAGGATGGAGTGATACAGTCATAAGTCATGTCATAGGGATGTTTTTGTACTTTTTAAGAATTTCTTATTAATGTGGTTTTATGTGGTACATGTTAAGAGTATGAAAAGATTATTTTCTGTCTGTCTGTCTACTTACCTCTCCCCTCTTCCATCTCTCTCACTGCTACTAATACTACTAATACAACTACTACTACTAATGATAATAGTAATAATAATACCACTACTACTAATAATAATAATACTGCTACACTTACTACTACTGCTGCTAATAATAACAACAATAATAATAATAATAATATTGGTGTAATGTTTTCAGATAATGCTGAAGTCAACCTTGAGTTTCAAGTTGATGGCAAATCTATAGTAAAGAGAAGTGTCAAGGTTTTTGATTGTCGTGTCCATAAAAGGTGAGTTTCTATGACTTCAGTTGATACACAGCTACAGTTTGTTGTTTTTCATAACTTTCTTCTCCTCTTTAGCCCTTTTCATACCAAACCACCCCCCAAAACTGCCTCCCCTTCTTCCAACCAAGCCTTGACAAAATTAAAGGATCATTAACACGGCCTTTCCTTCCCTGACTAAGTGGTAAAAAAACAAACAAATGCCCTGTTCTCTCAGTTTTTTCTTCAACCATTGCAGCAGTTTCTGCCCCTCTCAACTAGCATCATCATCCTTTATTATTCTTCAACTTGGCTGGTTGGAACACTCTTCACAATTTCCTCTCCATACCGTATGATCCAGCATTGCTGTTCCCAGTTCTCCGGGGGAGGTGGATTCCTGAATCTTGTGAGACTGTCTTTGGATAAGTCACTTTTTGACAATGGACTCTTCCAGAGGGCTTCCTTCCATAGAAGTCATATTTCTGAGAATCGACTCTTCCAGAGGGCTTCCTTCTTTAGGAGGTCATTTTTCGACAATGGAGACTGAGATTGGACTCTTCCAAAGGGCTTCCTTCCATAGAAGTCATATTTCTGAGAATGGACTCTTCTAGTGGGCTTCCTTCCATAGGAGAAGCAAGCAAATTACTTCCCTGTTGACCTACATATGTTTCAAACACAATATCTACCACCTAAATTTCACCTTGTTTTAGGCGACCCTCACAAACTGTAGACATTTCTCCACCTCTTCTTATATTGATTAGAAAGAAAAAAGACCACCAGCACGTTTTGTTGTTTTTCTTGTAAGTGAACTAAATCTAATTGATATCTTTTGTTGTTTTACCAATATTTTGCAGCTGCACAGAATGCACTGGCAGTACATTCTCCTGTCAGTGGTGTCCATTTAGTGGAACATGTATTGATTCATCAAGCAGTTCTTGTTCCGACACCAACAACATACAAACTGCAGTAAGTTACCTCCCTTTTCTTCCGATACTGACAATCCACCGCCCTTTGTTATCCATATTAATAATAATTGTTTCTACTTTTGGCACAAGGCCAGCAATTAACCAGTGCATTACTGGTACTTTATTTTATCGACCCTGTAAGGATGAAAGGCAAAGTTAACCTTGGCGGGATTTGAACTCAGAATGGCAAAGGTTGTAACTCTATGCACCAAAGCATGGCGTCCGACTCTCTACCGATACTGCCAATCCACCCCCCTTTCCATAATAATAATAATAATAATTTGTTGCCTTTGGTTATTCCAGCGTCAAGTTGACATCAATGGACCGAGTGAGTGTCCACGACTTGTCAACCCAGATTTTGATATTGTGGTACATTCTGGAACAAAGAAGGAAGTTAGAGTTAAAGTAGAGAATCTTCTGGTAAGTCAGTTTAAATTATTGTAACATTAACATGTGAGGTAGTTGCAATCTTCATACATGTGTACACACTTACATGTGTACACACTTACAGGTGTACACACTTACATGTATACACACTTACATGTATACACACTTACACGTGTACACACTTACATGTATACACACATGTATACACACATGTATACACACTTACATGTGTACACACTTACATGTATACACACTTACATGTATACACACTTACACGTGTACACACATGTGTGAATGTAGTAAAAAAAATTGGTTGATGTGAAAAAGGAAAACTGTGCTCAATCCGGTATGAAGGCTTTTTGTTCCATGTATGAACAAATAAATAATTTATAGGAAAAGAGTCAGGACCCCGACGGCTGAGCTCTGGCCGTTTCGACAACTAGATCCGACCTAGCTGTCGAAACGGCCAGAGCTCCACCGTCGGGGTCCTGACTCTTTTCCTATTACCCACTCTACTACCCTAAGTATTGAGTACTCTGGTGTGTGATGGTTCTCCTGGTATCTTACCACACCTTCTTTGTTTAATGTATATATATATATGCAGAAGTTATATTTAATTTGTTGGGATTCCAACAAGCTTAAAAGTTGATAACTGATATAAAGCACTCAACAGATTACTGGAGTAAATATTCAATATATTAATAAATGGAAACTATATTTATATAACCATAATTATTTTATTCACTATCCAGCAAACTTTCAACCGTCAAGGTTGTTTTTCCACAGTTATGTCAATATTTATAAAACAAATCTTGTATTTTATCTGATGAAAGCGCACCAAGATTGCCTTGGTAGCCCTTGAAATATATATAATAAAATAATTATGGTTTTATAAATATAATTTCCATTTATATATATATACACACAAATAATGAATCAAAACATATCAAATATGTTTACAATTTTGTGTTTCTCAATAAGCTCAATGGACTTTATCTAGAGCCATAATAACCAAATAAAGATATATATATATATATATATATATATATATATATATATATATATATATATATATATAGATATATGTGTGTGTGTGTGTGTGTGTGTGTGTGTGTGTTAGTTAGATGTGTAACTACAGTTACAGGCGCCTCACCATTCGAAGCACTCAATGCTGTTACGAGGTCCGTCTCATGTTGGGTTGTATTCTAGAGTTAAGGAGTTAAGTAAATAGATTAAGAAGAACCGAAGTCAATGAAATACAAATATTCAATTTGTTATCATCTTCCATAATATCATTTTCTTCTTTTCTTACATTTCTAGCCTGAACAGAAAAAGAATTTGAAATGCCATTTTGCATACCTGGGTCAGAAGAAAACTGTACCTGCTGATGTAACTGACGACAATCTTGTCTGTAAGAAGACAGAGGTATGTTTCAAGTGACATCATCATCATTGTCATCATAGTTATCATTTTACGTCTGTTTTTATCCCACGGAGGGATGGGTTAGATTAAAAGGACCTCTGTCGGTTTTGACTGTGAATGTTCTAGTTGTTCCATCAATGGAACATCCTGTTTATGAAATTAACTCATGTGAGTGGCTGAGTATTCCTACAGGCATATGTGTCTTTAACATAACTCTCAGGGAGATTCAGCATGACAACGCTGGCCTTTTTGAATTACAGATACACTCAATCTAACAGGCTTCCACACAGTTTCTACCTACCCAATATCATTCACAAGGTACAGTTAATCTGATGGGCTTCCACATGTGATTCCATAGGAATTCCATCCAATGATATATTAGGACATTCACCAAACAAAGCAAAGTTTTATTTTTACATCCACTTTTTCAATGCTAGCATGGGTTGGACAGAGTGTTTTGAGATATTTTCAAGTCAGATGACTCTTTTAGTTGCCTCTTGCAAAATACAGGGATATGGTGTACCTATTCTAAAATATGAGATACGCAACAATATTTAAACTGACCATATCCGGCCATAATTCTCTCACTTCTTTCTGTTCAAACTAGCCATAACTGGCCACTCATACTGATGTTAAGGTATTCTTCTCAAAATAAATAATATCAAAATCTCATATTATGTGAGATATTATGAGAGATAAAGTGTTTACTGTGAAAACACAATAGTAAATATAGAGTAATGTAAATGCTAAAGGGTTATAGAAATTTTGTAACTGAACGATTCTTTTAGGCAGGT
>OZ024755.1:3284220-3336720 GCA_964016885.1 Eledone cirrhosa
GGAGGATTGTTGAAACACCTTGACGAGAAGTTTGAGTTTGTCGAAGACCCAACCATTACAATGGTGGAACCTAATAGGAGTATTCTCAGGTATAATAATATCTTTTTTTCTTTTCTTTCTTTCATCATCATCATCATGATTATTATGTCTATCTTCCATACTGGCATGGGTTAGACAAATTGTCATGGTCCAAGGCTAATGTTACAAGATGAGCTGAGCATATTTTATCATACACAAGCATAACCTTTTTACAGAGTGTACTAGGTGCACTTTATCGTAGCACCAATATTAGAGAGGTTATCATATGTATGGCCAATCAGAAGGGTCCTCTCTATTCTTTATCATCCACATTTAACCCTTTACCATTCACATAACTCTATATTTACTATTGTGTTTTAGTGGTAGAGACTTTATCTCACATAATATCAAATCTATGAGATTTGATATCATTTATTTTGAGAACAATACCTTAATGTTGGATGAGCAGCCGGTCGGAACAGGAAGAGGTGAGAGAATTCTGGCCGGATATGGCCAGTTAAAGGGTTAATCACCAACCACATTACAGAGTGTCCATCATGTTGCTGCTGTTGTTGATACTCATGTTGGTGATGAGGAGGAGGAGGTTGTTGTTGCTTCTAATGCTGATGTTGGTGTTGGTGATGTTGTTTTTATTATTGTTGTTATTTCTTATATTTCTCTCTTCTCCAGTGGAGGGACAACATTAACTGTAACAGGGACCAACCTGGATCTTATTCAAGAACCAAAACTGTTTATCAAATACAACAGCACCATGAAGGAATCGGTGAGTTGTCTTTTAGAGATCTCTTGACATTTTAGTCCCATCTAATCTATTGTAAGCAACAAATGTTCTTCTAATCACTTTAGGGATAATCTTGTATATTAGTAGACTTACCTATACCTGGTGGTCTATAACCCTGTGTATTAGACTTCCCTATACCTGGTGGTCTATTACCTTGTGTATTAGACTTACCTATACCTGGGGCTCTATTACCTTGTGTATTAAACTCGCCTATACCTGGTGGTCTATAACCCTGTGTATTAGACTCACCTATAGATGGGAATCTAAATTCTTGGGATCTATAATCAGAAAACAGTACAGCTCCTATAACTTTTGGCAACATTTTTTCATGCTCAGAGTTGCTGAAGTATGGAACAAACTACCTGCATCAGTTGTTGCAGAACACTGCATCCTTCAAAACTTCCATATTTACTGAAATTTTCCAACACTACACCTTGCCGGGGGGAGTAATGGAAAATCCTTAATTGTGGAGAGACTTTGTCAGGAAAGAATGTTTGACTGTGGTCGCAAGGAGGAGGATAATGATGTCAAATATCTGTTCTGATTATGTAATGGGGTGGGAGTTTGATGATGTGGACATTGAGTTTGACCCTGCTTAGTTTTGTTTCTGTTTTATTTTAATATCAAAAACATCAACAGCCCTGCAAGTCAAAACACCAGAACATGCTGGAATGCCGGATGCCCTCATTGGAGTTTGGTGATAACCAGGTGTCTGTGACAAGCCCTAAAGAAGTGCAGTATGGTTTCCTCATGGATGGCGTTGTTCAACTGAAAAATCTCTCCGATAATCCAGAGTTCCGGCCTCTTCTTTACTTCCCCGACCCCGTTGCTGAGCCTTTCACTGGTGACAGGAACACAAAGAAATATATGAAAGGAGACAAGTTAGTAATTGAGGTGAGAACATTTATTTCTGCTACCATTCCATTACCTTACCATTCCATTACCATTCTCTTACCATTCCATAACCATTCTCTTACCTGTCCTATTATCTACCTATTTTAAACTTCTGTCTATGCTGCAACTGTTTTTTATGTCTAAATTCTCTGTTTTCATTGTTTGTTTCTTCTCAGGGTAAATTCCGTAGTATCAACCAACTATTAACTGACGTGTATGTACATGTTGGTAACAGTCTCTGTACTGATCTGAAACCACATGACACTGCATTAATGTGTACACCACCTCCGACACCAAATGGTGTTGACAAGGAAGGCAACGCTCCTGTCGTAGTAAGTTACCTCTTCTTTTACTTTATAAACCATCTTTCCAACAACAACCCTGAGCACCTGTGGTATACTGGTATAAACACTGGTATATTGGTATAAATACTGGTATACTGGGATAAACACTGGTATACTGGCATAAACACTGGTATATTGGTATAAATACTGGTATACTGGTATAAACACTGGTATACTGGCATAAACACTGGTATACTGGTATAAACAGTTATATTGGTGTAAACACTGGTATAAACTCTGCTATATTGGTATAAACACTGGTATACTGGTAAACACTGGTATACTGGTATAAACATCCACAAGATTATTAACCATCTTGCCAACAACAACCCTCAGCACCTTTTTAAATTCCATATATCCAACACCTATGAACATACAAAGTCAGAAAACATCACAGCTCCCGTGACTTTCAGAGACATTTTTTCACATTCAGATTTGCTGAAGCATGGAACAAACTACCTGCATCAGTTGTTAGTTGCTAGGACGCTGCATCCTTCAAAACGTCTATACTTTCCGAAATTCGCCAACACCACACCTGATATTTCCCCTCTACACACACGCACGTGTGTTTATGTCTGTGTGTATATCATGACTCATACACTGTTCACTTTCCTGACATTTGTACATTATTCTATGTACTATATATGCACCTTTGATGAGTTGTAGTGCACCTGAGCACTGTGTGTACACAATAATTTTCATTATTATAAACCTCTTCTAAACCAAACCCTTCTTACCCAACAACTTTTTATAACTCTTTTTAACAATTCATACTAAAGTCTAATTCCACAGAGACAGTATCGTCTAACTCAACATAGTATAGTCTAACTCGACAGTATCGTCTAACTCGACATAGTATAGTCTAACTTGACATAATATAGTCTAACTTGACATAATATAGTCTAACTTGACATAGTATAGTCTAATTCGACATAGACATAGTATAGTCTAACTCGATATAGTATAGTCTAACTCGAATTAGATTAGTTGAAGCAGGTCTCACTCTTACGTCTCAAGTTACTTCTGAGTTCTAAGAGGGAGACCCAAACCTCTAAGCCACACCAGACCTCCATACATTTTAATTGTGGGGTGAATCCATCATTTTGACATTTTGTTTTTCTCTTCTTCCTCTTTCAGCTCCATATCGGTCAGTACAAGTCAGACATTGGTTACCTAAGCTACTATGAAGAGCAGGAAGGGGAGCGACCCATAGCCCTTGGAATAATCCTTGGTGTGGCCTTACCTATGTTGACCATTATCATCCTGTTGACAGTGTGTGTGGTGAGACGTCACATGAAACATGACCCTAGTGACAACTATATTCCAGATGTGCTGAAGGACTATGAGGGCAAGAAAGAAAATGAGGAAACTATTGGAATGAACCACATGTCGGGTGGGACCATGGGTAGGTGCCTGTTATTGTGTGGGTGTCTACCATAGTGTGGGTGTTGATGTGTGTTATTGTGTGTGTGTGGGTGTAGTGTGTTGATGTGTAGGCGTCTGTTATTGTGTGTGTGTGTGTGTATGTTGATGTGTAGGTGTCTGCCATAGTGTGTCTGTGTGTGTTGATGTGTAGATGTCTGCCATAGTGTGTAGATGTCTGCCATAGTGTGTCTGTGTGTGTTGATGTGTGTGTGTTGATGTGTAGATGTCTGCCATAGTGTGTGTGTGTAGATGTCTGCCATAGTGTGTCTGTGTGTGTTGATGTGTGTGTGTAGATGTCTGCCATAGTGTGTGTGTGTAGGTGTCTGCCATAGTGTGTTGATGTGTAGATGTCTGCCATAGTGTGTGTGTGTTGATGTGTGTGTGTAGGTGTCTGCCATAGTGTGTCTGAGTGTGTTGATGTGTGTGTGTAGATGTCTGCCATAGTGTGTGTGTAGGTGTCTGCCATAGTGTGTTTGTGTGTGTGTGTTGAAAACAACACAATGACTACACCAACCTAACAATTGAAGTCTTTACTCTAATAATTCAGTTAGAAGTTCACTAGTAAAGGTACTACACTATGTATGTATGTATGGCCCCTATAATTCCTGAGGAAGTTGTAGGACCCATACATAAAGATGCTGCCAATTTGTCATTGGTCATGTAATGGGATTAATTAAATTAGATAAATTAATTACACCCTACCTTCACCCCAAATGTATCTATAACTCTGGATCTGAATTAGGAATTGGTGTTTATTGATTCTTGTGATTTCTTCTATTCATTTCATTTTATGTCCGCTTTTCCCTGCTTGCAAGGGTGGGACAGGAACTGATTCTGGCTTGATTTCTACAGCTTGATGCCCCTCCTAACACCAACCTCATTTACAGTGGGTGCTGGGTGCTTTTTAACTGTGGCACCTCCACGACCACTTTGCAGTGGAATGATAGGGACCCCAGTCCCTATCATCTCATTTCTACAGCTGAGTAAACTGGAGCAATGTGAAATAAAGTGTCTTGCTCAAGGAAACAACACATCACTCGGTCTATTGTCTATTTCATTTTATTTTGGTCAGATTCTTCGCAGTACATCAGTGAACTGTTGGCCAGCTTTGATGATGAACAGGAAAGACAACAAATAACAGAACTACTTATTACACGGAATAAACTTGACATAGGAGAACTCCTTGGTAAAGGTAAGCATTAAAATAACTAAAACTTTAAAGGAATATTACCGGTTTGGCCTCCTGTGATTTTAATGAAATTTATACATATATATATATATATATATATATATATATATATATATACATGTCTGTGTGTGTAAGTATGTATATATATATATGTATATATGTATATATATATAAATATATATATGTGTGTATATATATGTATATATATGTATATATATATATATATATATATATATATATATATATATATATATATATATATATATGTGTATATATATATATATATATATATATGTGTATATATATATATATGTATATATAAATGTGGTAAGGAACCAGGTGGACCATAACGCACCAAAGTACTCAATACTTAGGGTAGCAGAGTTGGTAATAGGAATGAGTAGAACCCCGACGGCTAATTCTGGACGGCTTGAGCTCAGCCGTCGGGGTCCTACTCGTTCCTATATATATATATATATATATATATATATATATATATATATATACACAATATTTATGTGTTCTGTGGTTTTAATGCTAGAAACTTGTTGAATGCAATGTTACATTTCTTTCTTATCAGGTAACTTTGGTGTAGCATACAAAGCCCAGTTTACTAAGTGTGACACTGAGCCACCTATGACTGTTGCTGTCAAGTCTTTACAAGGTAAATTAAATCTATAACAACTCTTACACCTGCAATATATATATACAGTTAAATTCCGGTATAACGAAATTCACGGGGTATAAAAAAATATTGTTGTAACGAAGAATTCTTTATAACAATATTGACCGAAAGAAATCGAGTATTTGTTTGTTATTACTCTGGGGATTGAAAAAACAATTTGTTATACTGAAAAATTTGTTATAATGGTATTCATTATAACGGAATATTACCTGTATCATCATTTAATTTCTGCTTTCCCTGCTAGCAAGGGTTTGACAGGTGTACATAGACCAAGTCAGTTCTGAAGAGGAGCTACTGATCTCCCAGACAAGTCAGGATATTATTCATGTTACGAAGGGCATCCAGCTGTAGAAATCAAGCCAAAATCAGTTCTGTGTGAGCATGACATGGTCACCTGACCAGACATTTCCCACAACAGGACAACTTGTTTAATCTATGCTAGTGTGTAAAAATGGACATAAAACGATGATGATGATGAGATATATATATATATATGTGTGTCTATATATGTCTGATCTTTCAGTCAACTCATCTATAGATCTATGGATCAATTTCTCTTAAATTGGTATCCTCTCCATTTTCATCTTTAAATCAACTCCACTGTGATCCCTGTATCAACTCCACTGTGATCCCTGTATCAACTCCACTGTGATCCCTGTATCAACTTATTCTGTCATTTAATTGCTTAAATATATATTATCATCTATCCCTCGCTTTTCTCTAGCTTTAGATCAATATTCCATATTCTAATGTAATATTGGCTACTTTCTCTGATCCCTTCTCTTTCAGGTTCCAACACTGATCAGAAGGCGCTACAACAGTTTCTACGGGATTCACTGGTATTTAAGGAACTCCAACATAACAATGTTCTACCAATAATTGGGGTCTGTCTGACCATTAGTGATGACCCTGTAGTTATTGTACCATATATGGAAACAATAGACCTTCGCACACACATTAGGGATTCCAGCAAAGTAAGTGACTATATATATATAAGACCCTCTTCCTGCTATTTCAAGTGTTAAACTAATATATTCCTTCCATATACTGTACCCCGTTTGTGTTATTATTTCTGTTTCCCTTTGACATATATATATATATATATATAAACATTAGGAAATTTGAAATTTCAAAATTTAGTTGCCCCAATGTAAATAACTATAATAATAGTTGATATATATAAGGGATTTTTTTCAACTATTATTATATTCATCTGCATTGGGAGAACTATATTTGATAATTGTTTTTATAATTTGATATATATGTTTTTATAATTTTTAAAATTAGTTTTGATGTACACATTTTTCCAACCTTTTATATATATATATCTCACTCTGTTCCTCTTTTGCCAGTCGTTGTCAGTATGTACTCTACTGGACTACGGTCTCCAAGTGGCTGAAGGAATGACCTATTTATCTGAACTGAAGATCATCCACCACAATTTGTCTGCACGAAACTGTTTGTAAGTACAACTTTAAACACTATTATATATATATATATATATATATATATATATATATTTAATTATGTAATAAACAACATAAGACAATTTTTCCATTTACTAAAGGTAAATGGAATAATTGACAGACGACCTCAACACAGATGTCTGAAATTCCTCATCAGAATAAAAATTTAACAGACGTAAGATAGTTCTGTAGCACATATAGAGCACTCTCCTTTCCTTTACTCTTCCTATGGAAATACTTCATATATATATAATTATATATATATACAATATTAACAAATGGAAACTATATTTATAAAACCATATTTATTTCATTATACATATTTCAAGGACACCAAGTTAAATTATGGTGTGCTTTCGTCAGACAAAATATAATATAGATCAGTTTTATAAATAAATATTGACATACCCTTTTCTCTCTTTCTCTCTCTCTCCTTCTTTTTCTTTCTCTGTAACCCAACGGTTTATTTTAAAAATAAAAATATCCAATACTATTAATAATATAAGTAAACAACTCCACTAACCGGGAGCTTCCAACAGTAATGGTTGCATTTTTTAAGGGTATGTTAATATTTATTTATAAAACTGATCTATATTATATTTTGTCTGACGAAAGCACACCATAATTTAACTTGGTGTCCTTGAAATATGTATCATGAAATAAATATGGCTTTATAAATATAGTTTCCATTTGTTAATATCGTATGTTTACTCCAAATACTTGTTGAGTGCTTTATATCAGTTATAAAAATATTTGCTTGTTGTATCCCAACAATTTAAATAGAACTTATATATATATATAAGAAATTAGTATATTTACCAACATATTTATACAGATGTATATTTACGCTAGTAACTTTGTGGTTTGATACAGAGAGATGTAGAACAATTATATAAAAGATGTAAAATAAGAAAATTATAGTAATAAAGTCATTTACTTAAATATAGGGAGACACAAAGCAGGCTTGAAAATTAGGTAGTAACATGTGCTTACGCCGTATTTGACTAAATAGAATTAGTTTGTTAGTTGGGATTTTTAAAAAAAACGTCTGAATGGAAAAAAGGATGAGTTTTGATGTACATGGGACACGAACCCACATCTTTGGTTTGACCACCAACCTTCCCCCGCCTCCCTCACAAACTCTCTCTAGTATCTGTCTTTCTGTCCACCAGGTTGTGTGATTATAAAACTGTGAAACTGACCGACATAGGTTTGACCAATGAACTCTTCAGCAAGGACTTCTACTTTACCGAGGACCACACTGCTAAGTTACCAGTGAAATGGATGGCTCCAGAGAGTGTTGAACACTTTGTCTTCAGCATCCAAACCGATGTGGTAAGTTCCGTCCTTTACTTTGTTTTAGGTATCTTGGCCAAGGACAGGCTGGAACACCTTTTTACTTTCTCATTCTTGTTTGATCTCTCTATCTCCTTCTGCAGGGGTGGACAATTGTGAGTTCAATTCCCACATGTGGAATAAATCATGACATTTCTCAAACATGTAGTTCCAGCAATGTGAATGAAGGAACTTTGACATTGTTGCTGCTTCAACTGCAATACATATATATATAAACACAAACATATATATATGTCATCATCATCATCATCATCATCACCGTTTTACGTCCGTTCTTCCACGCTAGCATGGGTTAGACGAGTTGTCCTGTTGTGTGCAGCTGACCATGCCTTGCTCATACAGGAACTGATCTGGCTTGATTTCTACAGCTGGATGCCCTTCCTAACACCAACCTCATTTACAGTGAGTGCTGGGTGCTTTTTCGTGGCGCCTACACATATGTATATATATATATATATAAACACAAACATATATATATGTATATATATCATCATCATCGTTTAACGTCCATGTTCCACGCTTGCATGGGTTTGGACCGGAGTTTTCCCACTTGAGGCAAGAGTGGTTGTCATTGCTCGCATAGGACTGTCTGGCGGGTTTTCTACGGCTGGATGCCCTCCCTAACACCAACCACATTTACAGTGTGGGGCTGGGAGGTTTTTACCGTGTTGCCTACACGGCCACATTACAGCGTGGACTGTGTGTTTTTTTGTCGTGACACCTACACGATCTCATTTGTTTCGGCCTGGATGTTGTGGCACCAACATAACTTTACATTGAAAGGGGCAGTGTGGATGGGGTGGGGGTGGTGGGACGGGGATATATATATAAATACAAACATATATATATAAACACAAACATATGTATATATATATATATATATATATATATATATAAACACAAACATATATATATATATGTATATATATATATGTATATATATATAAAAACACAAACATATATATGTATATATAAACACAAACATATATATACATAGAGAGAGAGAAGAAACCGTTTCGCGCCACAATCAAGATTTTACCTTTCTTTCTTTCTCTGTCTCTCTATAAACACGTGTGCTTCTCTCTACCTGTATGTGCCACTGTATGTGCCACTGTATGTGCCACTGTATGTGTCTGTATGTGTAGATGTATGTGATTTTATCTACATACTCTTCGTTATTCCAGTGGTCCTATGGAGTGGTTTTGTGGGAGCTGCTCACCCGTGGTGTGACACCTTATCCAGATGTGGTACCCTGGGATGTGCATAGCTACCTGCAGAGTGGACGACGTATGCAGAAGCCAAAACATTGCCCAGAATTCATGTAAGTACTAACACTACTACTACTACCACCACCACCACTACTCCACAACAGAGGTGTATATGAAAACATATACAATATGTCTATGTATAATATACATACCTAATCCCACTGTGAATCTGTTATGCTGTGATCATACAAATGTATTTCAGGATTGTTAATCCATCATTAGTGTTGTTACTTGGTACTAAGGTATAGAAGCTAATGCTTCATATATATATAGATTTTGCGAATAATGCATTTTTTATGATAGCATATTTGCATATAGTGCAAGCTTGATGAGATAGTATTAATTAGTAGTAATATTATATTACACACACACACACACATATATATATATATGTTTACTCTGGGAGAAAACATATTAACTTATCGTACCATTGAGTGCTTTGTGACTGCCTCAAACAATTCGATTGGTATCTGGTATATTGCAACTACAACTATATATATATACAGAGATTTTGCTCAAGCTCCTTATGTTTAAGTTACTTGAGGTTGTATATATCCCTAAGGAACAATATTTTATCAACACATTAGTGATATGTATAAGATATTCTCTATATATGTGTGTATATAAGAAAAGTGTCAGGACTCTACCACCCGGTATCGAGTACTTTGGTGCGTTATGGTCCACCTGGTTACTTACCACCTTCGTTATATATATATGTGGATTAAAATTAAATATATTTTAATCATATTATACCATAAATCAGCCCAAATATGTTTTATACAGGCTAAAATGTGTATTTTGCAGAGCGTTATTTATTCAGTACTATTAAGAACATAGTAAACCAAAAAGTCTATACAATCTTTCTTTTATATTTTATTTTTAACTTATATTTTTGTCTTTCTCTTCTCCAGTTACCAACTGATGTTACGGTGCTGGCAGGAAGATCCTGATGACCGCCCTGCCTTCTCTGAGGTTTGCACTGCCCTTCGCAGTGTCTCCACCAACGACCCCTCTGTAACGGGGGATGAAGCTCAGCCCCTGAATGCAACCGTAGAATTTACCGGATCCACGGAATACCTCGAAGTCATCGAATAATAATTGCTAAACAAAAACAAAAACATTTAAAAATGATAATTAAAAAAAAACTATGTAAAAAAAAAAAAAATAATAATAATAATAATAGTAATAAAAACAATAAGACTCTCTCTGTGGGGGTGAGACCAGGTGTGAACTGGGTGGGGCAGGGGAGGAATTTGGTGGTAATGGAGGAGATGGTGTGGTAGTAGTAATAGTGAAGTAATTAAATAATTAAACAAGAAATTATTTTTTCACTAAGGAACAGTTTCTGTCCCTCCCCAAACAAAGCATATCCAACCTCTGTCCCCGAAAAAAACATACCTTCCCTCTGTCCGCAACAAACATACCCAACCTCTGTCCCCTTCCCCAACACACATACCCCACCTCTGCCCACAACTACCCCAAGTTCCTTCTCTCTCTCTTCTAGCTGCCACCACCCAACAACCACCTCTTACTTTCCAGCTAACCACTTCCACAAATAATACTTCTAGTCTTCCCCGGGGGGTGCAACGCTTCTGCCATTTTGTCTGAGGTGGGGCACAGCTTATATATATATATATACCACCCAGACTGGGGTGGAGGAGCACAGTTGAAATATCTTATCTTATCCATCATCCTTAGGCAAGACAACAGTCTCTGTTTCCCATCAAGTTTTGTAGGTCATCCTTGTCAATTCCAGTGACTTTTGCTAAGGTATCTTGGTATCTGAGCTTTCTCTCTTCTAATCACCCTTAGGTGAAACAGCAAGCACAACTTCACACCAACAGTCTCTGTTTCCCATCAAGGTTTGTAGGCCATCTTTGTCAATTCCAATATCTCTTGCTAAGGTATCCAGGTATCTGGGCTTTCTGACAGATCAGATCTCCCACAAGAGGTCTAAAACCATATCATCTTTTGTGGTGGAACTGGTAACCAGCAAACCTTGAATGTTGTTCAATCAGTCAGGCACTTACTTTTGAAGTACACCTAGGCTCAGCTAAGATTTACATAGCACCTAGACCGTATGACAACCTCCTCCATTTTCCCCCCTATCGATGCAGACAATAAGGAGATAACTTTGCCTTTCATTGTTTTACTAGTACAGACACCATTATCACGATGACAACTTGTACAATTATCACCACTACAAACCCCTCAAAGCTTCCTATATCAGTGCTAAATGTCGAGAGGGGGTTAGAACCAAATCACAGTTTGTCTTAGAACAAAACTGAAAATCCTTTATATATATATATAAATCAGAATGGATGCAGTAAAAGCCATTTAGGCCATTACTCACCAGAGTACTCGAAATTTGGGGTAGTAGAGTGGGTAATATGAAGGATTTGGGACCCCGATGGCAGAGCTCCTGCCGTTTCAGCAGCTAGTTTGGAACTAGCTGTTGAAATGGCAGGAGCTAAGCTGTCAGGATCCCAGCTCCTCCATCATATATATATTATTTAATTAGAAAGGGCGGTGAATTGGCAGTATCGGTAGAGGGTTGGACGCCATGCTTTCTAGCATAGTTATGTCCCTTTACAGTCTGAGTTCAAATCCCGCCGAGGTTAAATTTGCCTTTCATCCTTACGGGGTCGATAAAATAAAGTACCAGTAATGCACTGGTTAATTGCTGGCCTTGTGCCTAAAGTAGAAACAATTATTTAATTAGAAAGTGAACAGCACAATATATTACTCCATTACCAAAGGTTTCTGGATCCCAGACAATATTAATACGTCTGGATCGGTCATCAGACAGAGATGCTGTGGATCTATAGCATCTCTGTCTGACAAACGATCCAGACGTATATTAATGTCGTCTGGGATCCAGAAACCTTTGGTAATGGAGTAATATATTGTGCTGTTCACTTTCTAATTAAATAGCTCTCTATTATACATAGAGCACTCTTTTTTCCTTTGCTTTTCCTTCGGAATTACCTAACATAGAATATATATATGTTGTGCTAATAAATACATAAGGGAAAGGCATTAAGTGTTTGGCCTTCTTTGAACTTAGGACATTTCTTTACATCAAAGTCAAGATAACTTCGTCTTTCATTCTTTTACTAGTACAGATATTATTTTCACCATGACAAGAGCAGTGGATTGGCAGTATTGGTAGAGGGCTGGACACCATGCTTTGCAGCATAGAGTTACGTCCCTTTACGGTCTGGGTTCAAATCCCACCGAAGTTAAATTAGCCTTTCATCCTTACGAGGTCGATAAAATAAAGTACCAGTAATGTACTGCGTCATTGCGCCTAAAGTAGAAACAATTATTATCACCATGACAACTTGTACCATTATCACCACTACAAATACAACTAGCATCACAATTACTACTACTACTACTACTACTATTACTAGTATTATCACCACTGCAAACAACACTATCGTTAGGGCCCGGTTTATCAGGGACTGAATCAGGTGGAAACCCAGGGCATCCCTTATCAAATAGGGCCCCTTCTAGGAATAGCCATGGGCCCCCACCCAACCAAGGTCTAAATATGGCCCTGATTATCATCACAACTACTAGTACTATCTCCGGTACTACTACTACCACCACTACTACTACAGCAACCTCCACAGCCATCGCTGTTAACAAGCTTGAAAAGTAAAATAACTTGACACAAGTCTTAGGAAGTAAATGTATCTAATAACTTACCACACCACCGTCACTCCACCACACCACCGTCACCACCACCATTCTTACCAAATATATTAATAGTGACCTACCAATTGACTACATTATTGGTCGTTAAATTGAGTGAATGGTAACTGGACTTGACCACTGGTAGGGCAAGAATTAAGTCTGACCCTTACCTAAACCTTCCCACTAAAACCCAAACATTTATGAACTTATAAGCACACATACATGTATATATATACAACATACATACAATATACACATACATGCATACATATTCACATTCATACTTACAAATATACATACATTCAACTCATATATATATATATATGCATTCTCACATCAGTACATATATGATGGCTGCCCCCTCGTTATCGAGTATGGCAATTGCATGATATAACATTATTAATAATTATCAATTAAGGCTATCGTGCAATGCCTGTGTGTGAAGATTTTTTTTAAAGGGAGGAAAGACTGTGCACTGAGCCAATCCCACTCTCTGAACGACAGTAGCTATAACCTGAAAAGAAGAAAAGATCAACATCATCAGTAACTAATGAGCCATACATACCTACATCCATACTTACAAATATACATACATTCAACTAATATATATATATACTCACATCCATTCATACATATATACATACATTTAATATACACACAATGTAATTAGGACTCACTTATTTAAAGAGGAATAAGAATCAGAAACGAGACTGTGTGTTACCCCTTTTCTTGGGGCTACTAAACTTTTACTAAACGATGTCATGATAAAATCTTTTGTGTAAATTGTCTATTATTATTATTATTATTGGTGTTGTTTTTATTGTGTGCGTGTGTGTGTGTGGAGGGGGGGAGGGGAGCTGGATCGAAAGAGCATCGGAAAACGTGCTTTGATGTATAGTTACAGCCCTTTGTTATGAGTTAAAATCCCAACGAGGTTAACTTTGTATTTCATCTATATGGGGTTGATAAAATAAAGTTCAAGTATTTATATATACAGGGGGTCCAAAAAAAATGTATACACACTTGAACAACATTCTAATAAATATGTGTATACATGTGAGTTGATCATCATCATCATTGTTTAATGTCCATCTTCCATACTAGCATGGGTTGGACGGTGTTGTTCCATTTGAGGCAGGATTGGTCAAGAGACTGTGTCTCACTTGTGTAGAACTGTCCGTTACAATGTGGACTGGCTCCCTTTTTACCGTGTCTCCTACACGGCCACTTTACAATGTGGACTGTGTGCTTTTTGTTGTGTCACCGACACAACCTCTTTACAGTGGACGGAGTAGCGTGTGTGAGGTGGGGTGTTTATATGAATATATATACACAACGAAGAGGGTGTGATAAGATAGCAGGTGAACCAGAGTACTCAATACTTAGGGTAGTAGAGTTGGTAATAGGAAAAGTGTCAGGACCCCGACAGCTGAGTTCCGTCCGTTTCGACAGCTAGATCGGATCTTATATATATTTTTTTAAAAACAAACAAAATTTTAGCTATAAGTATGACTAATTTACTGAGGAATATTATGGCGTATTAAATATAAATATGATAAATAAATGCATTATATATAATAAAATAAATATAATATGGAAGTTGAAGGACCCCATAGCCAGTGACAAATTTAAAAGATTATTACTTGATGCCTTTGACAATAAGGAAGAGCAATTAGAGATATGCGACATAGAAGAACAGTGGCAATTCTTGAAAGTGAACCTGCTGAAAGCAACGGATGAAATCTGTCGCTGGAGCAGACCTATTGGCAGGAGGAGAGTAACAGTAAGGTAGAAGAGACAATCAAGGCCAAAAAGCAGGCTTGGAAAGTTTGGCAGGATGGGGGAAGTAGAGAGCACTATCAAGTAGCCAGGAGAAAAGCTAGGAGACAAGTGTACCTTGCAAAAAGGGAAGCAGAGGATAGAAAGTTCAAGCATGTTCTACAACGCGAGGACCAAATACGCGAGGTGTTCAGGATTGCTAGACAATGTGTCAAGGAAAACCGTGATATTGTCGGAGAGAAGTGTGTACGTAATGATAACGGTGTACTTGCACTCACTGATGCTGATAAGAAGATAGCCTGGAAGTGTCACTACGAGAGACTATTAAGTGAGGAGAATAAGTGGGAAAAAGATAGTCTGCCCCAAATCGATCCAATAGAAGGCCCAGTGGTGCAAGTTAAAGGTAGTATAACAAGTAAGGCAATCAAAAATATGAAGACAGGTAAAGCACCTGGGCCTTCGGAGATAGTTGAAGGCATCTGGAATGGTGGGACATACTATGGTCACCCAAGTAATACAGAATGGGGTCATACCAAAAGACTGGCGTAGCAGCATCATCATTAACTGCTACAAGGGTAAAGGAGATGCTCTAGATAGAGGCATTAAGTTAATGTCGCTAAAGTGAAGTCAAAAAAAAAAATAAGGATTGTTGAAGAGCAGGTGTGGAGTTTGGCTAGGGCACATAATATATAAAAATAATTTATATAAAACTAGCCAAATTACCAGTACCTTGCTGCATTTCACACATTGTATTTTGTAAGAAAATAGTGATTGATTTTAAATCAGTGATATAATTTATGGAGAAAAAGTCTGTATTTCAATATTACTCAATCTAAAATGTAATGCATGAAAAACATTATTTTTTGGAATATATCAAATCTTATTCTGTTTCTTGTAAATAATTTTTTTCAAAATATCAATTCAAAACTTTTGTGAATCATCATCATCACCGTTTTACGTCCGTTCTTCCACGCTAGCATGGGTTAGACGGGTTGTCCTGTTGTGGGCAGTGTCTGGTCGGCTGACCAGGCCTTGCTCATACAGGAACTGATTTGGCTTGTGAATACGCATCATATCTTGTCATTTAGCTATGGTTTAAATTTGATATAAATCGAAGGGAAAAAAGTTTCAGCGGGGGTTTGTGCCTCCGGGGAACTCTAATAGGGGGTTTAACCCCCATTTTATATATACAACTAGATATATTAAAATTATATTTATTTATTTATTTATATATACAATTAATAAAATATGTGTATAAATACATATATATGTATTAATAGTAATTATTTATTAATATAAATATATATACTATATATAAAATGGGAAGTATACAATCTAAAATGAATCGAACTCACGATCGTGAAGTCGCAATGACTTTAAATACTTTGCGCATGCGCACTGATGTCTACTTTTTTGCGCATGTGTAATTGGCCTAATTCTGTTTCGCAAAAACAAAATGGCCGCTGGAACAATTTCTTTTTTTTC
Organism: Eledone cirrhosa; assembly: GCA_964016885.1. NCBI lineage: Eukaryota > Metazoa > Mollusca > Cephalopoda > Octopoda > Eledonidae > Eledone > Eledone cirrhosa. Next base: position 3,300,634 of record OZ024755.1, read on the forward strand.
CAACCTGAATGAAAAACGTTAAAAACTTGGATTTTACTATTTATAAGGAGGTAAAGTAAAGTTTTATTTCCTTCCATAAACGTCAACAATAATTATTGAAACGATAGTTTTGTTTAGCTACTGCAACATCTCCACGTAGTGTTGTATTTCAATGGTGCTCATTGTTACGTGATAGATTGATCATGCTACCTTATCTTACGTTTCCAAAGCAATCCAGGGGAACAGACAGATATGATGTTGTCATTTCTTATGTCTGTGCAGTTGATTGTCAATCTGCCACTCCTAGTAAGCAGCAGAACCATTGAAGTATACCCTCATGGCACACCAAAACCACCCTCCTCCATAGTTTCTCAATTCCAGGTGAGAGGGTGATTGAAGCAGTTTAAGGACGTATACTTCTCGTGGGAACCTCTACGGCCAGCTGCTTCTCTTAGGATCCTCTTGGTCAATGCCAGGTTGGAGAGGGACATGAGCACTTTAAAGGCGTAAACATCTCGTACGATCCTCTACGGCCAGCTAAACCATAATCAGTGCCTACTTAGAGGGCGTAAACATCTCGTAGGATCCTCTACAGCCAGCTAAACCCTGGTCACTAAAACCACCCTCCTCCACAGTTGGTGAATTCCAGATGAGAAGGCGATTGAAGCACTTTAAGGGCGTAAACATCTCGTACGATCCTCTACGGCCAGCTAAACCATAATCAGTGCCTACTTAGAGGGCGTAAACATCTCGTAGGATCCTCTACAGCCAGCTAAACCCTGGTCACTAAAACCACCCTCCTCCACAGTTGGTGAATTCCAGATGAGAAGGCGATTGAAGCACTTTAAGGGCGTAAACATCTCGTACGATCCTCTACGGCCAGCTAAACCATAATCAGTGCCTACTTAGAGGGCGTAAACATCTCGTAGGATCCTCTACAGCCAGCTAAACCCTGGTCACTAAAACCACCCTCCTCCACAGTTGGTGAATTCCAGATGAGAAGGCGATTGAAGCACTTTAAGGGCGTAAACATCTCGTACGATCCTCTACGGCCAGCTAAACCATAATCAGTGCCTACTTAGAGGGCGTAAACATCTCGTAGGATCCTCTACAGCCAGCTAAACCCTGGTCACTAAAACCACCCTCCTCCACAGTTGGTGAATTCCAGATGAGAAGGCGATTGAAGCACTTTAAGGGCGTAAACATCTCGTACGATCCTCTACGGCCAGCTAAACCATAATCAGTGCCTACTTAGAGGGCGTAAACATCTCGTAGGATCCTCTACAGCCAGCTAAACCCTGGTCACTAAAACCACCATCCTCCACAGTTGGTGAATTCCAGATGAGAAGGCGATTGAAGCACTTTAAGGGCGTAAACATCTCGTACGATCCTCTACGGCCAGCTAAACCTTAGGTTAGATGGTGAAATAAACAGTTTAAGGCCGTATACTTCTTGTGGGATCCTCTACGGCCAGCTAAACCATGATCAGTGCTTGTTTAGAGGGTGTAAACATCTCGTAGGAACCTCTACAGCCAGCTAAACCCTCGTACGATAATCAGTGTCTGAAAGAAGCAGTTTTAGAATGCATACTTCCCATAGTATTTCCTACGGCCAGCTGAACCCTAGTCACTACAAGCTTAGAGGGCGAGAGAAGCATATACTTCACATAGTATCTCCTATGGCCAAAGAAGCAGTTTTATAGCGTATACGTCCCATAAGATGTCGTACGGCCAACATCAGGTAAGAAGGCGAAAGAAGCAAGTCAATAATGTTGCTGGACTGTCGTCTAAACGGAGGTAATATATATGTTACCAGCTTGACATAAGTATATTTATTTCCCTAAAAATTGTTCCGTATATACGTTCAAAATTACTTTATATATAGAAACGGAATGAGTGAGATAACACACGGAATATATTTTGAGACGTGTTATCTCCCTTTCCGTTTCTATATTTTTTTTTAAAAAAGTAAATAAAATTTTACCTATAAATATATCTATTTTACTTAGTAGAATTGCGGCTTGTGCGTGGCGATGCGCGCAACGGCTCGGACGTCGTCGGCTACGTATGTATGTGTCGTTTCCATACTATGTATCCCAAGTTCGAATCGTTGTGGTGTGCACGTGGCTACGGCGGCTGGGATGTTTGCAGGCTGGCTATATGCTGGCCTGCGTCCTAGACCACGATGAGAATCCGCCTTACCCCCTTTTGCTAAAAAATGTTAGAATTATCTCCCTTTATTTAACTCTTTTTTTTCAATTGACTTCCGGTTGTTTGAAAGAAAACATACATTTCATATAGAATTTTTCTTCGACTTTTCAAAAACATACATTTCATATAGAATTTTTTTTCGACTTTTCAAAAACACTCATTTCATATAGAATTTTTTTTCGACTTTTCAAAATCATACATTTCATATAGAATTTTTTTTCGACTTTTCAAAATCATACATTTCATATAGAATTTTTTTTCGACTTTTCAAAAACACTCATTTCATATAGAATTTTTTTTCGACTTTTCAAAATCATACATTTCATATAGAATTTTTTTTCGACTTTTCAAAAACATACATTTCATATAGAATTTTTTTTCGACTTTTCAAAAACACTCATTTCATATAGAATTTTTTTTCGACTTTTCAAAATCATACATTTCATATAGAATTTTTTTTCGACTTTTCAAAAACATACATTTCATATAGAATTTTTTTTCGACTTTTCAAAAACACTCATTTCATATAGAATTTTTTTTCGACTTTTCAAAAACATACATTTCATATAGAATTTTTTTTCGACTTTTCAAAAACATACATTTCATATAGAATTTTTTTTCGACTTTTCAAAAACATACATTTCATATAGAATTTTTTTTCGACTTTTCAAAAACATACATTTCATATAGAATTTTTTTTCGACTTTTCAAAATCATACATTTCATATAGAATTTTTTTTCGACTTTTCAAAAACATACATTTCATATAGAATTTTTTTTCGACTTTTCAAAAACACTCATTTCATATAGAATTTTTTTTCGACTTTTCAAAAACATACATTTCATATAGAATTTTTTTTCGACTTTTCAAAAACATACATTTCATATAGAATTTTTTTTCGACTTTTCAAAAACATACATTTCATATAGAATTTTTTTTCGACTTTTCAAAAACATACATTTCATATAGAATTTTTTTTCGACTTTTCAAAAACATACATTTCATATAGAATTTTTTTCGACTTTTCAAAAACACTCATTTCATATAGAATTTTTTTTCGACTTTTCAAAAACATACATTTCATATAGAATTTTTTTTCGACTTTTCAAAAACACTCATTTCATATAGAATTTTTTTTCGACTTTTCAAAAACATACATTTCATATAGAATTTTTTTTCGACTTTTCAAAAACACTCATTTCATATAGAATTTTTTTTCGACTTTTCAAAAACACTCATTTCATATAGAATTTTTTTTCGACTTTTCAAAAACATACATTTCATATAGAATTTTTTTTCGACTTTTCAAAAACATACATTTCATATAGAATTTTTTTTCGACTTTTCAAAAACACTCATTTCATATAGAATTTTTTTTCGACTTTTCAAAAACATACATTTCATATAGAATTTTTTTTCGACTTTTCAAAAACATACATTTCATATAGAATTTTTTTTCGACTTTTCAAAAACACTCATTTCATATAGAATTTTTTTTCGACTTTTCAAAAACATACATTTCATATAGAATTTTTTTTCGACTTTTCAAAAACACTCATTTCATATAGAATTTTTTTTCGACTTTTCAAAAACACTCATTTCATATAGAATTTTTTTTCGACTTTTCAAAAACATACATTTCATATAGAATTTTTTTTCGACTTTTCAAAAACATACATTTCATATAGAATTTTTTTTCGACTTTTCAAAAACACTCATTTCATATAGAATTTTTTTTCGACTTTTCAAAAACATACATTTCATATAGAATTTTTTTTCGACTTTTCAAAAACATACATTTCATATAGAATTTTTTTTCGACTTTTCAAAAACACTCATTTCATATAGAATTTTTTTTCGACTTTTCAAAAACATACATTTCATATAGAATTTTTTTTCGACTTTTCAAAAACACTCATTTCATATAGAATTTTTTTTCGACTTTTCAAAAACATACATTTCATATAGAATTTTTTTTCGACTTTTCAAAAACACTCATTTCATATAGAATTTTTTTTCGACTTTTCAAAAACATACATTTCATATAGAATTTTTTTTCGACTTTTCAAAAACATACATTTCATATAGAATTTTTTTTCGACTTTTCAAAAACACTCATTTCATATAGAATTTTTTTTCGACTTTTCAAAAACATACATTTCATATAGAATTTTTTTTGACACTTTCAAAAACATACATTTCATATAGATTTTTTTTCGACTTTTAAAAAACATACATTTCATATAGAATTTTTTTTCGACTCTTCAAAAACATACATTTCATATAGAATTTTTTTTTCGACTTTTCTAAAACATACATTTCATACAGAATTTTTTTTGACACATTCTAAAATACACATTTCATATAGTTTCTTTTTTTAGACACTTCATTTAGTTTCTTTTTAGACACTTCATCTAGATTCTTAGTTTCTCTTCAGACACTTCATCTAGATTCTTAATTTCTTTTTAGACACTTCATTTACATTCTTAATTTCTTTTAGACACTTCATTTAGATTCTTAGTTTCTTTTTTTTTTTAAAACACTGCTGAAGGGAGATAACTCTTACTTAGAAAGAGTTACCTCCCTTAATTCAAGGGAGACAACTCTTATTTAGAAAGAGTTACCTCCCTTAATTCTTGTTTCAAGGGAGATAACTCTTATTTAAAAACAGTTATCTCCCTTGATTCATAAGTTCAATCGCGGAGAGTCCACGCTAATTTTTTTTTTTACTTCAGTTCCTCGATCCAGGCATGAGTATCCTGATGTGGAGAAAAAATATTCTTAGCTTCTTTATTTAGAAACTTCATATACACTTTACGTTCTTTATAGTACGTTTTACTCGGTTTCTTGTAGACTCTTGATTTCTTTATTCATTTTTGGCAAAATAAACTGAATACAATTCGTATATAATATGTAAATTTTCTTTATTCATTTATGGCAAAATAAACGGAATACAATTCGTATATAATATGTAAATTTTCTTTATTAGCAGAAACTACGCCATTCCCACGGCAAACAACACAGCATATGAACTTGAAGGCTGGACATCTGTAAAAAGAAATGAAAGTCATTTACATACGTTATCAATAAAAAGAATATTAAACTTTATAAAATTCATCCGATTTTGTCTTTTCTTATATATACATTTAAATAGAGGCAACTAAAAATGTATATGAAGTTTCTTAAAGAAAGTAAATAAGAATGTAGATGAAGTGTATGAAGAAGAATGTAAATGGTTACATAGAATAACAGTTACAGCGATATCGATCTGGTTAATATTTGATTACGATGATGATATCTAAAAAAACAACAGCAACAACTAAGAATGTAGACGAGTTTCTAAAGAAAGAAACTTCATCTACATTCTTAGTTTTTTTTTAGGAATGTAAATGAAGTGTTGAAAAGGAACAAAGAAAGTAAATAAACTTTCGTAAGAAGAAACTAAGAATGTAAATGGTTCAATGCTACGTGGGTTAAAGTAATATCGATCTAGTTAACACTGATCAACAGTTAACTGTTGAAAAGGAACAAAGAATGTAAATGGTTCAATGTTACGTGGGTTAAAGTAATATCGATCTAGTTAACACTGATCAACAGTTAATTGTTGAAAAAGAATGTAAATGGTTCAATGTTACGTGGGTTAAAGTAATATCGATCTAGTTAACACTGATCAACAGTTAATTGTTGAAAAGGAACAAAGAATGTAAATGGTTCAATGTTACGTGGGTTAAAGTAATATCGATCTAGTTAACACTGATCAACAGTTAATTGTTGAAAAAGAATGTAAATGGTTCAATGTTACGTGGGTTAAAGTAATATCGATCTAGTTAACACTGATCAACAGTTAACTGTTGAAAAGGAACAAAGAATGTAAATGGTTCAATGTTACGTGGGTTAAAGTAATATCGATCTAGTTAACACTGATCAACAGTTAATTGTTGAAAAAGAATGTAAATGGTTCAATGTTACGTGGGTTAAAGTAATATCGATCTAGTTAACACTGATCAACAGTTAATTGTTGAAAAAGAATGTAAATGGTTCAATGTTACGTGGGTTAAAGTAATATCGATCTAGTTAACACTGATCAACAGTTAATTGTTGAAAAAGAATGTAAATGGTTCAATGTTACGTGGGTTAAAGTAATATCGATCTAGTTAACACTGATCAACAGTTAATTGTTGAAAAGGAACAAGGAATGTAAATGGTTCAATGTTACGTGGGTTAAAGTAATATCGATCTAGTTAACACTGATCAACAGTTAATTGTTGAAAAGGAACAAAGAATGTAAATGGTTCAATGTTACGTGGGTTAAAGTGATATCGATCTAGTTAATCTTTGATTACGATGATGATATCTAAAAAAAATTCGTTCAAAACTTAAGTCGTCGGGCTTTACAATCGTGAGTTCGATTCTCAGACCGGACTTTGCGTTGTATTCTTGAACAAGACACTTTATTTCACGTTGCTCTAAATCACAGAAGCTGCTATGCTTCATTGGGTATGAAAGATAATAAAAATGTTGCTATATCTAGTGGCTTCTGTGAAGGAAAGGTATATTTCTTTTATGAGAAGGTTTATATATTTTTCTTAGTAGACAGTATATAGTAAAACCTATTTTTGTGTCTCAAGAATATTTGCTAGTGTTGACAAGGTTTACTATGCATTCAATAAAGAAAGATCTACAGAATAATGTTTATAGAGAGAAATTTGAGTTATATTTCTTAGAAAGTATGTATATAGTGTCGACATGACTTAGTTTAGTTTCTTAGAAGAGGTAACATTATTTGTATGTGTAGTTTTTATTTAAAAGAAAGCATGTGTCGAGAGGGTGAAGATGTTCCAGAAAGCCACATAAAATACCTCTTCACAGGAACACAATATCCAAAGTGTGAGAGTTATTGACATAAAGTGTGTATTTAATAAAACGTAAGATACTTCGAGTGTAGAGCAAAGAAAACATTACATACCTCCATACACGGGAAAAGTAATATCCAAAATGAATTTTTTTCAAAGAACCGGAAGTCAATAAAAAAAGGGAAGAGTTCCATAAAGAGGAAGTAACTCTAAATAAAGGGAGAGCAAAAATGATTACTCGTGTGGTCCAGGACGCAGGCTAGCATATAACCAGCCTGTAAACAGTTCCGGCGTGCCCTCAATTCGATCTTCCGACACATAGAATGGTCACGCCATACATAAGCAGGCGATGAAGTCCGAACCGCTACGCGTGTCGCTACGCGAAGCCATAATATTCCTCAGTAAATTAGTCATACTTATAGCTAAAATTTTGTTTGTTTTAAAAAAATATATATATAAGATCCGATCTAGCTGTCGAAATGGACGGAACTCAGCTGTCGGGGTCCTGACACTTTTCCTATTACCAACTCTACTACCCTAAGTATTGAGTATATATATGAGTTGAATGTAGGTACGTATGTGTATATATATATATATATGAGTTGAATGTATGTATATTTGTAAGTATGGATGTAGGAATGTATGTATATATGTACGGCTCAGTAGTTACTGATGATGCTGTATTTAAAGCCATTGCGACTTCACGATCGTGAGTTCGATTCTTTTTAGATTGTATACTTCCCATTTTATATATAGTATATATATATTTATATTAATAATAAATAATTACTATATATATTAATACATACATATATACTACGTATATATTATAAATATGTATATAAATGTATTTTTTTAAATATATGTATTTATACACATATATTTTATTAAATATATATACATTTTATATATAAATTATTTGTATATAAATATATATGAATAAACATATAAATCAAAGACTGTAAAACTACTTTATAAAAGCTAACACAATATTGTTAAACCTTCATATAGATCAAAGCCTATAGTTTAAGCTGTTTCTAGACTTTCGTGGGACATTACTCTCTCTGAATATCTAACACTTTAATTGTATCTCTCTTTTTTTGTCTCTCCCCCTCTAGATGTGTGTGTGTATATATTTGTGTGTGCGTGTGTAGTTTTTCGTGTGATTCAACCAATAAACATATTTCTTGTGTTCTAGATGTGCTCTTAGAGAATAGTAGACGACCACACAACTCAAGCTCCCTATGTTCTTATTGAGGAAGTGTAGAAAGCTACAACCACTGTTGACAAGAAATGAAGCTGCCATGCATTGTTGGGTGTGAAAGAAATAGAGTATGACTAATAAAAATGTAGCTTTAGTTTCTTAAAATACATTACATACCTGTTTATATGAACAGAATATCCAAAATGATTGTTTTTCAAAGAACTGGAAATCAATTAAGAAAAGTGATTTCTTTCAAAAAAGAATTCCAAGTAGTCACGGCTACCAACAGAGCTGCAACAATTCAATCCAAACCACTAGGTGCATCGCCACGCAAAGCCGCAATACTACTCAGTAAATTAGTCATATTATAGGTAAATTTTTTTTTCTTTTTTAAATATAGAAATGGAAAGAAATATATTTCATGTTACCTCACTCTTATTCCGTTTCTATATATTCGTTTGTATTTTTTTTTCAATGGATAACCACTTACCTCTGTATAGAAGACAGTACTGCAACATTAGTTAACCATACGACATCCTAAGAGAGGGTCGTATGAGAAGATTATGCCCTTAACTGCTCCAATATACACCCGACCTAATTGAAGTACATCGTGAAAACCATAAAAAATTTCTCAATTGTAATAAATATATTATATATAAGTATAAAAAAATATAAATATGATAAATAAATATATTATATATAATAAAATAAATATAATATGGAAGTTGAAGGACCCCATAGCCAGTGACAAATTAAAAAGCTTATTACTTGATGCCTTTGACAATAAGGAAGAGCAATTATAGATGTGCGACATAGAGGAACAGTGGCAATTCTTGAAAGTGAACCTGCTGAAAGCAACGGATGAAATCTGTGGCTGGAGCAGACCTATTGGCAGGAGGAGAGTAACAGTAAGGTAGAAGAGACAATCAAGGCCAAAAAGCAGGCTTGGAAAGTTTGGCAGGATGGGGGAAGTAGAGAGCACTATCAAGTAGCCAGGAGAAAAGCTAGGAGACAAGTGTACCTTGCAAAAAGGGAAGCAGAGGATAGAAAGTTCAAGCATGTTCTACAACGTGAGGACCAAAAGCGCGAGGTGTTCAGGATTGCTAGACAATGTGTCAAGGAAAACCGTGATATTGTCGGAGAGAAGTGTGTACGTAATGATAACGGTGTACTTGCACTCACTGATGCTGATAAGAAGATAGCCTGGAAGTGTCACTACGAGAGACTATTAAGTGAGGAGAATAAGTGGGAAAAAGATAGTCTGCCCCAAATCGATCCAATAGAAGGCCCAGTGGTGCAAGTTAAAGGTAGTATAATAAGTAAGGCAATCAAAAATATGAAGACAGGCAAGGCAGCTGGGCCTTCGGAGATAGTTGCTGAGATGTTGAAGGCATCTGGAATGGTGGGACATACTATGGTCACCCGTATAGTTAACCAAGTAATACAGAATGGGGTCATACCAAAAGACTGTAGCAGCATCATCATTAACTGCTACAAGGGTAAAGGAGATGCTCTAGATAGAGGAAACTATAGAGGCATTAAGTTAATTGACCAGGTCATGAAGGTCACAGAAAGAGTTATAGCGCAACTAATCAGAGAGCGAATTGATCTAGATGAAATGCAATTTGGGTTTGTACCACAGACGCTCTATTCCTTGTACGACAACTACAAGAGAAGTACCTAGCTAAAAGTAAACCCCTCTACTTAGCTTTTGTAGACCTGGAAAAAGCCTTTGACAGAGTCCCCCGCTCCATTATCTGGTGGGCTCTTAGAAAACTAGGTGTAGATGAATGGCTTGTGAGAGTTATACAAGCTATGTATAATGAAACAGTCAGTAAGGTTAGAATTAACAATGAATATTGTGAAGAATTTAGTGTAAAAGTTGGTGTTCACCTTAGCCCCCTCCTATTTATTATTGCCCTTCAGGCTATAACAGAGGAGTTCAAGACCGGCTGCCCATGGGAACTCCTGTACGCAGATGATCTAACGCTCATAGCTGAATCTATGGCTGAACTAGAAAAGAAATTCCAAACATGGAAGCATGGCCTAGAATCAAAAGGCCTTAAAGTTAACTTGTCTAAGACTAAAGTCCTAGTTTGTAGAAAGGAAAATAAGACACAGGTACCCTCAGGGAAATGGCCTTGATCAGTGTGTAGGAAAGGAGTAGGCAGAAATTCAATTTTATGTCCCAAATGCAAAGTATGGGTACATAAAAGATGTAGTGGGATCACAGGTAAACTATCTAAGAACGTAGACTTTATATGTGGCCAATGCTCAGGTGCGATAAGTAGCAAGTGCCCACAGGATACTAGCCCCTTCTATTGCTCAGATGGTTCTATAGAAATAGTAGACACTTTCGTTACCTGGGCGACGAGTGTTCTGAAAGTACAGTAGCCAGAGTCAGAATGGGATGGAAAAAGTTCAGAGAGCTTATACCGCTGTAGGCCACAAAAGGTTTCTCTCTAAAAATGAAAGGCAGATTGTATGATGCTTGTATACAAACAGCAATGCTACATGGCAGTGAGACATGGGCATTGCGTGCAGAGGATCTGCGTAGACTGGAAAGGAACGAAGCATGCATGCTCCGTTGGATGTGTAATAGTAACATACATGAACGGCAAAGCATAAATGAACTAAGTGAGAAATTAGGAATAAGAGGGATCAGATGCTGTTTACTTGAGAGAAGACTATGTTGGTATGGCCACGTGATGCGCATGAAAGACAGCTGTATAAAAAAAGTGCAGGGCGATCAAAATTGATGGTAGTTACGGAGTAGGTAAACCCAGAAAAACCTGGGACGATCTGATAAATTTCGACCTTACACACTTGCACCTCTCTAAGACAATGTCACTGGACCGAGATCTTTGGTGCTACGCAGTAATACAGAAGACCTGCTTTGCCTATGTACAAAGCGAAACCTACAGCCAGTAGGCACCTCTTAACCAAATATAATATATGTAATGGTTTCTTACATAGGCACAAGGCCAGCAATTTTGGGGGAGGGTAAAGTCGATTTAAATCGACCTCAGTGTGTAACTGGTACTTCATTTTATCGACCCCGTAAGGATGAAAGGCAAAGTCAACCTCGGCGGGATTTGAACTCAGAATGGCAAGGGCCGTAACTCTATGCGTCAAAGCATGGTGTCCTACCCTCTACCGATACTGCCAATCCACCACCTTTATATATAATATAATTGTTTCTACTTTTGGCACAAGGCCAGCAATTATCCCAGTGTATTACTGGTACTTTATTTTATCGACCCCGTAAGGATGAAAGGCAAAGTTAACCTCGGCGGGATAATATAATACAATTGTTTCTACTTTAGGCACAATTCAGTTCATTACTGATTTGATAATATAATATAATAAACAGTAAATTGTAATAGTAATAATAAAAATACATCAATGTGTTTTTTTTCAGTTTTCTTTTTTTTTTAATGACCAATTTTCCATGTTTTACATAAATATGTAGGTGTGGCTAAATTAATCTGAAGATATAATATTAATTATAATTATAATGATGATAATGATGGAAAATGAGTTCATATTTATAAAATAGGAACAAATCAATGTTAAAAGTTAAAATCAGAATTGTTTAACCCTTTAGCATTTAAACCGGCCAGAATTCTTTCACCTCTTTCTGTTCAAACTGATGTTAACGTATTCTCAAAATAAATAATATCATAGATTTGATATTATGTGAGATAAAGCCATTACCGTGAAAATATAATAGTATATATAAATTAACGTAAATGCTAAAGGGTTAACCCTTTAGCATTTACGTTACTCTATATACACTATTGTATTTTCATGGTAATGGCTTTATCTTACATAATTATCTCAGATGATATCGAATCTACAAGATTTTGATGTTAGTCATTTTGAGAACAATACAGTATGAAAGGCCAGTTATAACTGGTTTGAACAGAAAGAGGTGAGAGAATTCTGGCCAGATATGGCTGGTTTAAATGATAAAGGGTTAAAGAAAAAAAGAATTCTTTTTTACATGCTGGGGCTTGGAGGGGGGCCGGGCCTCTATAAACATTCATTTTCTTACACGCATACATACACACACACACATGCATTAAAGATGACTGGAAAAAGTGGTAGAAGAATACTTTAAAAACTTCAAATTTTTTCTTTTGTTTTATTTTTTTTTTTTGCTTTAACCCTTTTTGTTACCAATTTCTCATGAAATTGCCTGCCTATTTGTTTAAATAAATTTTTTTTTTAAATAATCAAAAATTTCAAGGAATTTAATAACATTCCTAAATCTCTCATAAGTTAACTAATGTTTTATTAGTTAACAAAAATTTCTTAAATAAAATTATGACAGAAGGTTTAAATAAAAGTATGAACACTTTAAATCAGGGCAGTTTCAGGCAGGTTGGTAGCAAAAGGGTTAATGTCTATAGCGTCTCTTCTTTGGAGCATTTAACGGGGTTGGTTTCAGAAGATCTGAGCCACGTGTAGCACTGTGGTTTGGCTCTATATGTTGCCCAAATGGCTGCATGCAGACAGCCCCGTGTTGTGGTATCTGGTGCTTTGGTACAGCTTGTTTGTCAACTGCTTGTCTGTAATATTCTGTCAAGGCTGGTCTCTTTTCTACATATCTCGAGCCCCTCCTGCCTCGCTTAATGACAGATATGATGTGGGGAGCCCTCTGGTCACTTTCATCGTCGCTTCCATTGTCCGATACGTCTGGGGCATTATTCCCATCATCTTCCTCTTCTTCCTCCTCCTCCTCCTCATCTTCTTGGTCAGCTTCTTCGTCTCCTCCTTCTTCATCTTCCTCCTCTCCCTCTTCTTCGTATCCTTCTTCCTCTTCTTCTTCTTCTTCTTCTTCTTCTTCTCCACTGACACTTTCCTCCACCATTTCCTCTCGTTCTCCATCATCGTTTTCCTGGTCATCTTCATAACTTCCTTGAGAAGCTTCGGAATATACTCCGCTTCCTTCCTGCGTTGCTCCATCGACTGAGTTTTGTTCCACAGAACTGGAACTATATTCATAGGAGGACGTGGAACAATTTGGGCTTTCATTTCCTCCTTCTGCTTCCGTGTCCCTAGAAGATGACTGTCTAGCAGAGTAAGCTACATTGAAATTAGCCCCTTGAGGAACCACCCTAGTAGATTTTCTGTAGCCATTGTTGTTCTGCTGTTGATTGTGTATGTCTTGAGTGGAGACAGTGGCCTGTTTCCTTACAGATCCTGATTTTGTTGCCTGACCTCTGCTCCGACCTCGACCCCTTCCACGACCTCGTCCGCGACCTTTCTCTCTCCCCCTACCTTGTTGTTTTTTCGCTTTCGAAGGCAAAGTCTCCTCTTGCTGTTCTTCTTTTATGTCTTGTGAAAAAGGCACATCACATGAATATGCAGCAGCCTGCTGGCTACGGGTTGATTCCAGTGCTGAGGGTGGTAACAGTCCCTCTGCCACATGGATTTTTAAATGAGTACGGAGATATCCCGACCGAGAGAAAAGTTTCAGACAGTACTTACATTCATACGGTTTCTCACCGGAATGGATACGAAGATGTGCTGTCAAAGAGTTGGATTGAGAGAATGTTTTCGAGCATTGTGGACAACTGTATGGTTTCTCACCTGTGTGTACTCGAAGATGTTTCGTCAAGTTACCCGACTGTGCAAATTTCTTTTGACAGAATTTACATATGAAAGGTTTTTCACCTGTATGAATTTTATAATGTTCAGTCAAGTGGCAAGACTGTGCAAACAGTTTGTTACATAACTTGCACTGAAAGTTTTTGTCACCTGTGTGAACAGTCATGTGTATAGCCAGGTAATTAGCACGAGAAAAGGACTTCTCGCAGTGGTTACACTTGAACGGTTTCTCACCTGTGTGGATTCTGAGATGCACAGCTAAAGAATTTGATTGGGAAAATGACTTTGGGCACCGTTCACATTTAAACGGACGTTCTCCCGTGTGAACCCTCAGATGTTTAGTTAGATTTCCAGAATGAGCAAACTGTTTCTTGCAGTAATCGCAGCTGTATGGCTTCTCACCTGTGTGTATCTTCAGATGAGCTGACAAGTGGCTGGACTGCATGAAAGTTTTTTTGCATATGTGACATTGAAAGTTATGTTCACCTGTGTGAACTTTAAGGTGAGCAGTCAGAGTAACAGCTTGAGAAAAACCTTTCAGGCAAATTGGACATTGATAGGAATTCAAACCTTGTGAAAGAATAGTTGACAAGAATTGGGTGAAGTCTAAATTCTTCTTAGTGGAATTATACTTGGAGTGTCTTTTCAGGTGTTTTGTGAGATCACTTAAACTCTTGAATGTCTTGTTACAGATTAGGCATTCATTGGATTTCTCACTCGAGTGTGTTTTCATGTGTTCATTCAGAAGTTTCCGTTGTGTAAATGTTTTCTGGCATTCGGAACATTCTAGCTCCTCTTTCACCTTTATTGGTTTGTTCTTAGCTGAAGACAGGCTTTTGTCTCGGATGTTCTCTTCCCCAAGATCCAGTAATGACATGTTTGGGACTGGGTGAGAAGTCGATGTCTTTTGGTGTATATTAGCATCAAAGGTTGGTGGTGGTGGTGGTGGTGGGTGTATGGAACCACCTGACACAGGAGGGGGGGTGTAATGAATGTTGGAGCCCCTTTGTTTGCTTGCTTTCTTAGAAGAATGTTTTGCCATGGTGCTTATAAATTTATTGTTGCAAGACTTATATTAAAAAACATGCATGTACTAAACATGGTCTTCTTACAGGTGCAACAAAAGAACAAAAATTCAAAACTGCTGCTATGGGTTCTTTGGTTTTGTTTAAAATTATTATTATTAGTAGTAGTATTACTATCAGAAAGCCCTAAATTTTAGTTTAAATGTTCAAAAAGTTATTCTTTGTGTGCGTTTCTCCAACAACTGCAATGTTTTCAAAGCTTCTGTCTCTGTATGTGTTGAACTCCAAACTAGGTTTAGTTCATTAAAACTGTAACAACAACAGCTGCAGCTAAGTCAGTCCAGATATTACTGCAACAAATTCCATGGCAGTATTTGACATCATTTCAGGGGATGGAAGATGGAAATCAGAGCAAGATGTGCCTGTGAAATATAATATAAAGATGGTAAAGATTTGTGTCTGAGAGGATAACGTTATTTATATAGGGGTAATTGTTTGTATAACTTTGCCCACAAAACAATGTTGACAGATTTATGTTTAAAGTTCCAATAAATTATTTTTATAGCAATAATTAACATAGTTATGTAAAAAAAAATTGCTCTTGAGCTACATTTTATATTTTGTATACTAAAATTATTGGTATTTGTAGTTTCTGTGGTGAATAGGTCTTTTTATAGTATAGGACTCTATGGCCAACCCTCCTCAACCTGGCTTAGGACAAGCTATGGCCCATTGACGTGAAGCTGGAGGAACCAGATGACTAGACTAAAATTAACGATCTCACATCAATATCGTTATTCAAAGCATTTTACATGTGAATAAACAGACAGAAAAAAAATCAAATACGAGTTTTTATTTGTATTCCATAAATATTTTATTTCCCAAGATAAGAGATCTTTATTTAATGTAGGTCATTTTACAACATACCATTCAGATAAAACATGTTGGATTATCTTCCCTTTCTACACCTAGTCATCGTCTGCTTTGTATGTTGTATGGTGAGAAAACATTTGATAAATCTGGGAGAGGAGGTTGTTGTTGTTATTGTTTAGCCCTAGAGTTGATGGCAATGGTAGAGTAAAAGTACTTTCTACTGTGTGTGTAGAAGGAAAGAACTAATCTGCCAGATAGGACCAGGGAAACTATGTTACAATGTAAAAACCACCAGCCTCAGAGAGAGGACATCTTGAAGCTAGTCTTTAAAAAACTACCAAGACTAAAGGTGTAATATATTGTCTAGTATCTACCAACTATAAACAAAGTATTCCAATATATGGAGACTATGAAAAGATTCAATAGAAACTTTTAACTATTTCATAGCCATTATTGTTTCTCTCTCTCAATGGTGGTGGATAGGCTGTAGCAGTAGAAGGTCGGACGCCATGCTTTGCAGCATAGAGTTACAGCCCTTTACAGCCTGAGTTCAATTCCTGCCGAGGTCAACTTTGCCTTTCATCCTTACGGAGTCGATAAAATAAAGTACCAGTAATGTACTGGAATAATTGCTGGCCTTGTGCCAAAAGTAGAAACGTTATTATTGTTTCTCTCTCTCTCTCTGCACAAACGTATATATCGTTTTTGGTCTTAAACAAGTGAGGTTGACCAAACCTAAAACATCTCGAAGCCTATACCTGGTCACTCAACATGTAGCTAAAATATCCTTAAACTGACACCCATTATCTCTTAGAAGCAGACGTGGGGGGGGGGGGTCTTCAAACACTCGATCTAGCTGGTCCTGTCAGAAGCAACCATCTCAAATTAATCCAGTTGGATCCCCAGGCAAGACCAGTTGAGCTTATGGATGTTATCCAACCATCTTGCTCGAGGTTTGCCCCTGGTTCTCCTGTTGGTTGGTTTTGCCAGTAAAATCTCTCGTGGAATAGACACATTTGATTGAGGGAGATAACTCCTGATAAAAAAAACTGCATTTGAGATTTTTTTTATTATTATTAATAAAATAACCGATTTTGTACGAAACTGTTCCTGGTTTTACAATACAAAACTTTATTTTAAGGTGTTTATATTTCATCAATTCAGCAGGAATTCCAAGGTCTATACTTCTTTCTCATTTCTTTTCTCTCACTCTATCCTTCACAGGAAGAAATCAGATAAGAGTTGGAGATATAGACATTCCAGCCATAATTTAGACAGTGTACCTTGGACAATAGTATTCAATGTGTCTTTCTTTCTTGCTTCAACTGTTTAGATACTAAACACTTTCTGATTGTACGATATAAAACTGTTTGTTTTAAAATGATTATATTTATCTAAATGTTATTTAAGAACATTTACTGTTCCAAACACCAGATTAAGAATTAGAAAATTAGTTACTATATTATTAAATCCATCCAAATTCTTTATTTGAAAACCATTGGCAGTGTATTTCATTAGAAATATGGTAACAAAAAAGTTAAGAAAGATCGGGCGACCACATAGGCGCATCTTCATCTAATTTAGCTGATTGTACATCTCACCTAGTCAAAGAAGTTGAACTGTATATGATTGAGGATTAAACTACAGCTTAGTCTTAACCCTTTTGTTACCACATATCTAATGAAAGTTACTGCCAATTGATTTGAAATCATTTAAAAAATAGTCAAGAATTTGGAAGGGTTTAGTAATAAAAGCTTTCTCATTCTTTAAGCTGGTGCCTGGAATATAACTTAACCATTTTGATACCAACTCACCTGAAACCTCCCAGATTATATAACGAAACTGTCCATTTTAAAATGTTCAAAATGATATAGTGTCGGTAGAGGGTCGGACGCCATGCTTTGAAGCATAGAGTTACCTCCCTTTACGATCTGAGTTCAAATCCCGCCGAGGTTAACTTTGTCTTTCATCCTTACGGGGTCGATAAAATAAAGTACCAGTAATGTACTGGATGATTTGCTGGTCTTGTGCCAAAAGTAGAAACAATTATTATCTATCATAGTTACGTCCCTTTACAGTCTGAGTTCAACTCCCATCGAGGATAATTTTGCCTTTCATGCTTACAGGGTCACTAAAATAAAGTACCAGTAATGTACTGGTTAATTGTTGGCCTTGTGCCAAAAGTAGAAACAATTATTTTATTTAAGTAATTTTTGTTAAATAATGTTTTAAACATCAGTAGTTTACTATTAAAAAAGTTACTTTATCAATAAATGACTGATAAGTTTCAAAAAGCCAGTACAATGTGATAGAAATATATAAAGGGCAAATGATGACAAATAAAACAAAAAAAAATTAATGTTTTACCCAGTATATTTCAGGGCTATAACCCTCTTTTCAAATGTGAAATGGAAATGGTTCAAAACAAAATCGAATGAGTGATGTGCCCTTAACTGGTCTACATGTCTGAAATATTACTTTATTAAATTCTACCATTTTTTTGTATTATTTTCCAAATAAATTAAAACACTAATGAGTTAATAAAGGTTCTTACAGAGAGTATGATAGATTTGGTTTTCTTGCTCAGAGTTGCTGAAGCATGGAACAAACTACCTGCATCAGTTGTTAGCTGTCGGGACACTGCATCCTTCAAAACATCCATGCTTCCGAAAATTCGCCAACACTACACCTGATATTCCCCTTCCAAACACACATGTGCATGTGTATATATCATGATTATACACTGTTCTCTTTCCTGACATTTGTAAATGATTCTATGTATTATACATGCACCTTTTATCAGTTGTAGTGCACCTGAGCATTGTACGCAATAATTTTCATAAATATATTTTCTGACTAGGTGAGGAGCGGTGTTTCTGTCATAAATAATTGACTGATTGCTCAATTCATTCATTTACTTGGTACTACGTGCCTTCTAATTGAAACAATTGTAGAAATAATCGGTTTTAACTGAGTATCAATCTTGGATTTCCATTTTTTAAACCTAGTGGAGCCCATCTCCTCTCCAGGTCTGAATACAGCAGATTTCTTCCTGTGCAGGATAGAGTGAGAGAGGGGAAATGAGAAAGAGATATAGACCTTGGAATTCCTTCTGAATTGATGAAATATAAACACCTTAAAATAAACAGTTTTGTATTGTAAAACCAGGAACAGTTTCATACAAAATCGGTTAAAAGGAAGGTAAAGGCAATATTAAGCAAAAGAGAATTCAATGTGAGATTGCAGATTACAATATTTATTTATTAGCTGGATATTCTTTCAATACATTACAGCTAATATGTGTGTGTGTATATATAGGTGGATCCCTGGTGTATATCTGGAGGTGACCACAGTTAAAAAAGGTACTCAATACATTAGTAGATTATAGGCATCTTTATTTTATTGTAGAAAAGACTTCACTTTTACAGGACTAGAACGGTTTTCATTTGTAAGAAATCAGGACTTTCCTGGTGATTTTTTACAAATAAAACTGTTCTAGTCCTGTAGATTTTAGAGAGAGAGATTTACAGTATTGATATTTTCAGTTTCAAATTTTGTCTTTGCCTTTCACCAATTTAAAAGGTTGATGAATGTTAGGTCAATAGGTCAGATTAATTGGGCAAGTTCTATTCTCTTCTCTCTCATCCACACACAGATAAATGCAGACATACATGAAGATATAGTGTTTTGTTCCTTTCATATTGTATCAATCAAAGAAATCAATTAAACCCTACAGCAGAGTCAAGCATGGTAGTGAGTTGACAAGATCTGTAGGATGTCAAAATAAATACTTGGCAGTTTTTAGTTATGGTCCTTTATATTCAAAGTTGAAGTCCCTATCACAGTAGGTTTACTTTCATCCTTCCCAGAATATAAAATAAGTAACAGTTAGCTGCATGCCCTCATGCGCTGCAAGCAGTGTGTTGAGATGGTGCTTATCCTGGTTTGTGTACTGGAACAGATAAGTATTGAGTACCAAGATAACAGACAGTTCCCCAACACAAACACACTTTGTACATCCTCATTTAACCATTTAGCATTTAAACCAGCCATATCCAGCCAGAACTCTCTCACCTCTTTCTCTTCAAACCAGCTGTAACTAGCTGTTCATACTTATGTTAAGGTATTTTTCTCAAAATAAATGATATCAAAATCTCGTAGATTTGATATTATGTTATATAATTATGTGAAATAAAGTGTTTACTGTAAAAATACAACAGTATATATAGAGTAATGCAAATGCTAAAGGGTTAACATGTTTTTCCTGCTAGCAAGGGTTGGATAGGTTGCCACAGACCAAGTCAACATTCTATATAAACTTGTACATCATTTAATGTCTCTTTTCTCTGCAAGCAAGAACTGGACAGGTCAGCATTCACTCTGAGACACTGACCTCTTAAGCAGCCTAGGAGGGCCACATCTCACATATGTTTCATTTCTGCACTCTACTTGATGTATTTTATCATTACAGCAGCACTAAAGGAGGTTGTAAAGTCTTTGACACAACTGAAGTTCTCTACAGCTGGGGATGCCTTTCCTATCACCAAGGAGATGTGTATCATCATCGTCGTCACCATTTAACATCCATTTTTCCACACTAGCATGGATTAGACGAGTTGTCTTGTTGTAAGATAGGCCAGGTCAGATGATCATATCTTGCTCATACAGAACTGTTTCTAGCTTGATTTCTAGGGCTGGATGCCCTTCCTCACACCATCCACACTTACATTAAGGACTGGATGCACCAAAACAATCACTTTACAGTGTGGGCTGAGCACTTATTGTGATATCACATATATAACATGTATCATCATCATCATATAAATATATACAATATTACACTATAATATGTGTGTGTGTATATATGTATGTGTATATATATATATATATATATATATATACACACACATGTGTGTGTATGTATGGTATTACATATCTAATGTAATATTATGTAATATCACACACATATATATCATATACAATTCCACTTCTGATACAATATCAAAATTATCAATTCAATTGAATTACTATTAAGAAAATTTTGTTTTATTTATTTTTTTACTGTATTTATTTTGATGTTTCTCTTTATTTTGTTTTTCTCTCATTTTTATTTTTTTCTTGTTTTTAAAATGTACAAATAAATAATTAAGAAAGAAAACAGATAAATTATAATACAACCTGAAGTTAGAAGAGAAGGAGGGAGGGAACAAAGGTGGATTCTTGGGGAGCAAGATTTTATTTAAAAAAAAAAAAAAAGGTTTGGTATAGACAGGTAGATAAGCTTATTGGCATGGGTTAAATGATGTCTAGGTAGTAGACAGGTAGATAAACTTATTGGCATGGGTTAAATGATGTCTAGGTAGTAGACAGGTAGATAAACTTATTGGCATGGGTTTACTGATGTTTGGGTAGTAGAGGACGTAAGAACAAGCTCTGATAATGGAGAATTAGTCGGTTCTGACACCCAAAATATGCCTAAGATACTTTAAAGTATTTTGAAGGCATGCAACTAATACCATATATATATATATGTATGTATATATATATATCTATACATACATACATACATACATACATACATACATACATACATACATACATACATATATAATGTTGTAGTTTGCTTGAAGCATTGTACCTAATATATAACGTTGAAAGAGATAGAAGGCTAAACAATGCAAAAGAAACAAAACAAAGATTACATCCAACATTTTATATATATATATATATATACATATATATACATATATACACCCTTGCAAGCAGGGAAAAGCGGACGTAAAATGATGATGAAAATGATGATGATGACACGGCGATCCTAGATGAAATCTAATTGTCTGGCTCATTTTAATAATTATATATGTGTGTTGTGTATGTTTTTTACATATATATAGCCTGAAGAACGAAGTAAAATCATCTTGCTTCATGAAACTCGGAGTACCTAGGAAGGTATACACCAGTTGGCCATGTATTTTATAGAATATAGTATATTTACCTCTATGATTACATATTGAGGGGTCTTCCTTTAGTGATTACAACTACACACTCAATATATATATATAATTAGAAAGTAAACAACATAATATAACTACTCTATTACCAAAAGTTTCAGGACCCTAGACAATATTAACATGTCTAGTTCGCTCATCAGCTAGACATATGTTAATATTGTCTAGAGTCCTAAAACTTTTGGTAATGGAGTAGTTTTATATTGTGTTGTTTACTTTCTAATTATATAGCTCTGTATTTTACATAGAGCACTCTTTTTTCCTTTGCTTTTTCTTCGGAAATACTTAACATATATATATATATAAAAACACACAGTCCACACTGTAATGTGGCCTTGTAGGTGACATGGTAAAAGGTTCCCAGTTCCACACTGTAAATGTGGTTGGTGTTAGGAAGGGCATCCAGCCGTAGAAAACCTGTCAGATAGTCCTATATGAACGAGACACAGTCAACCGACCAACCTTACCTCAAGTGGGACAACTCACGTCTAACCCATGTTAGCGTGGAAGATGGACGTTAAACGATGATGATGATGATATACATATATATATATATATATATATATATATATAACGAAGGAAATGTGGTAAGGAACCAGGTGGACCATAACGCACCAAAGTACTCAATACTTAGGGTAGTAGAGTGGGTAATAGGAACGGGTAGGACCCCGACGGCTGAGCTCAAGCCGTTTCGACGGTTAATTCTGGACTAATTCTGTAGTCCAGAATTAACCGTCGAAATGGCTTGAGCTCAGCCGTCGGGGTCCTACCCGTTCCTATATATATACATATATATGTGTGTGTGTTTGTGTGTGTGTGTATGTGTTATACAGTGTTTGTCATTATTCCCAGACCATGGTTTCATGTTATCATCCAGGGATTTATACACAGCAAGTATGGCAATAGTTGAAACAGCAAATAACATTCCACTGACGATAGCTGTGACCAAAGACCTGAACAGGAACCAATGGGGTTGGAAGTAACTTTTACTGTCCTCGCTTTAAATCTACTTTGGTGCATCAGCTGCTTATTTCTATGTCAGCTATTTTGCACAAAATATGTTGGACCTTAGTTGGATGTTTCAATAATTAATGGAACAGCCTACTCGTGAAATTAATATGTAGGTGGCTGAGCATTCTCCCAATGCACACATTTGAAATTGCAAGAGCTCAGCCACTGGGCAATGACTCCCTACTACTATTACTACACACACACAGCCATATCTGTGTTGCTCTTTATATACATATATATGTATATAACTACACATATACAATTACAGACACACACACACACACACATATATGCAATTATACACACACATATATATATATATATATATATATACACACACAGCCATATCTGTGTTGCTGTATATATATACATATACACATAACTATAAAAGTAGTTGACATTGTTTACTGACAGCCAAAAGAAAATTCAATAAATAAACAAACAATGTAACAAAAGAAAAGAATAAATTATAAAAGAAAAAAAAAATCCCAAAACAAAAGAGAATGAATCTTGGAACATGAAGTAAGATATGTGAAGGCCATGTCCACCTTGGAATGATGTAAGTACTTGGTTGTATAGTATGAGGTAGACAACACAAAATATGAAGAAATAGTAATAATTATTATTATTATTATTATTATTATGAAGGGCAATGAGGCCGATTGGCAAAATCGGTAGAGCATCAGACAACATCAGAATTAGAATCGATTGACAAGATCCCAGATCTCATTCGCTTACCAACCAGGGTGGAGCTTGTCAAATCGGACCAAGGAAGCAATGTTTCCATTGGTTGATAAAGAAAGTACCAACCTATTACCAGTACAGCCCTCTCTCTCCCATGAACTGTAGCAATCTGACTATTCTAGAGGGTTAAAGGTCTTAGTGTTGTGACTATATTATATCTATGTCTGCACAACAACATGGGCACCTAAAAGTGAATGTGAGAGGACTGCAGTTGGCTGGGTCAATGGATTTGCTCTCCTTAGTAATGGGACACACTGTATGTAGGTTTAATGTTAGACCATTCGTTCTTGCCAATGACTCATAGGTTTAGTGAGGGAAAGAGTGATGCATTCCTTTTGCTCTACAGAATAAAAGGGTAAAGATGACGGTCTTAACCCTTTAGCATTTAAACCGGCCATATCTGGCCAGAATTCTCTCACCTCTTTCTGTTCAAACTGGCCACTCATACTGATGTTAAGGTATTTTTCTCAAAATAAATAACATAAAAATCTCAGATTCGATATTATGTGAGATAATTATGTAAGATAAAGCCTCTAGCACAAAAATACAATAGTATATATATATAGAGTAATGTAAATGCTAAAGGGTTAAAGTAAGAGAGAGAAACCACCTCTGGGATGGGATGCCAGTCTATTGCAGGCAACTGTTCCTGTGGGTAAAACTGTATTTGGCACTGCAAACCAACAAATCAATCAGTTTTATTCTTCATTTCAACGCATTTTACTTACAGCTAGGTGGAGATGGCCGGGAAAGCTACTTGTCTTTGTTGCAGACATATCACAGTAGTATTGGTTGAATGATATCTACTGACTACCACTTGTAGTATGGTAGCCTCTTAACGTTGCCACCTCTGCAGTCACTGTGAGGCCTATAAGTGCAGAGAAACACTTACATAGAAACAGCAGCAACATCATTAGCTCCTAAACATTGTGCTGAGATACACACCACCACCACATATAAATGCAGAGGATGAGCGAGTGTTGTTCTCCGGCTAAGTCCACCTTGTCCCTTTTCATTGTCTCTATCAACAGAACCTACAGGTGTACAAGAACAGACTGGGCAACAGAAAATAAACCCCGGCATAAGTTGTTGTGATTCTCCACTAGGTGGAGGCACTGTATATCTGGGACAATGGACCTATAAATCTAAAGTCTGTCTCGAGCCAGGAGGCCGGTGCTTATCCCGGTTTCTGTGGCATTAAGCAACTGAGAATACAAGAGCCCCTCCCCACCGCACCCTCGTCAAGACACCAGTCCATCACAGTGTTAAACCCTCAGCTATTACTGGTACTCATTTTCAGCTGAGTATACTGGAGCAATGTGAAATGAAGTGTTTTGCTCAAGACTATGACACACAGCCCAGTCCAGGAATTGAACCCAAGTCCAACACACCACTAGGCCACACACCTCTACCTGTGAATCAACACACCACTAGGCCACACACCTCTACCTGTGAATCAACACACCACTAGGCCACACACCTCTACCTATGAATCCGACTTAATTATTCAACTGACCACCAATAAAGAAATTTCTATGTAGTTGCTCGACCTAGTAAGGAAAAAAATAGGATGGTCAAATATGGAAGGGCTTTGGTTCATCATGACTGACGTTTGAATAAACAATGGATGTTAAATGATGATGATGATGATGATGATGATGATGATGTCTACCTATATGCCCTATGACTGCTGTATCAATAAGAAGAATACAAGAATATAATGGACAGAAGAGAAAATGTAACCTTTCCAAGCCCCTTTATATTTGAAATGAAAAATGATATCGACAGCTTACACCTATACAGGTTTAGCTGGCCTCATATGAGCCCTAAACCCCTTTTTGTTTGAAATGAAAAATGGTATTCACAGCTTACACCAATGCAGGTTTAGCAGGCCTCATACACAGTTATATCTCTTGGAGGAGGTGTTTTGGAGTGTCTTAATAACAGAGACCCCTATGGAAGGCAACATGAAGTGTCTTACTCAAAAACGTCTGTGTATCTGGTCCAGGAATCGAGCCCACAACCTTATGACTGTGAGATGAACAATCTAACTACTAGGCCATGGTAAATTCATGTGTAATGAGGAGAGGTTTATTCAAGTGTTTATAGTAGGAACCCTCTCCGAAATGTAAAAAAAACTTACCTTTATTCACGGTACATAAACTAATCTTATTCTATAAATTCTATTAGCTGTAGGAAGGTGTATATGTATATATATATATATATATACACACACACCTATATAAGCATACACATACATAGACAAGCACAAACACACACACATATGCATGAACAAATACATAACCGTGTATAGTAACATTCACAAATGTACCTACATATATGTATGTGTGGACTTATATTTCCATACACACTCATCTTTACACACACACACTCGTATTCATATACATACTGGATTGCTTTGCTACACATCTGTGGTGAGAGAGAGAGAGAGAGAGAGAGAGAGAGAGAGAGAGAGAGAGAGAGAGAGAGAGAGAGAGAGAGAGAGAGAGAGAGAGAGAGAGAGAGAGAGAGAGAGAGAGTAGGTTTTATACATCTGTGATGTTGAAAAAGATAAAAAGACACCAAATTTGAATAAATAATTTTTTTTTCTATTCCATCAATTTTTCAACAAGGAAAAAATAGTAATAAATAAAACTCTGGAAAAAAAAAAAAATGCAGCAATACATACATGTGCATGTATGTACGTGTGTGGTGTACATATATGTGTATGTATGTATAACTTAAAACAATACACCTTCCTTTTTCTTCACTGAACATACACAACACACTCACAGTCACAAGAAGACAAGGCTCAGTTAAACTGACCCCAATTTAACAGATCAAATAATAATGGTTTCTAATTTAGGCACAAGGCTAATAATTAAATTGACCCCGAGTGCGTTACTGGTACTTTATTCTATCGACCCTGTAAGGATGAAAGGCAAAGTTAACCTCGGTGGGATTTGAACTTAGAACTTTATAATACCAATGTTTCTTTAATTACACTATCAGAAATTGATGTCAAAATTACATATTTTATTATAATTAATCTAAGGTGCAGTATCTCATTAAATAAAGTATTTGTTTGTTTTTATATTAAAAACAATACAAAACTGGCCTCACTTTAATTAAATAATTGTTTCTACTTTTGGCACAAGGCCAGCAATTACTCCAATGTGTTACTGGTACTTTATTTTATCGACCCCTTAAGGATGAAAGGTAAAGTTAACCTTGGCGGGATTAACTCAGAACGTAAAGGGCCGTAACTCTATGCTGCAAAGCATAGCGTTCGACCCTCTACCGATATTGCCAATCCACCGCTCTAATGGAGTCGTATTAATGGACACAATTTTCCCAGTAACAGTCCGTTAAATCGAGGATTCATTGCATGAGAACCTAATATAACTGTAACAAATACCTCGTGTTTTGTTTGTCCGTTTTTCAACTATATATATAAAACTGAATATCAGGTTACACATACAACCCCCCCCCCCCCCTAAACACACACATTATCTTGACACCATTACAGCAGAGTTACGTCCCTTACACGATTCTTCAGCGTTCAAGGTGGGTTATTTTTTTTCCTCTCGCACGCGATTATCTCCCCTGTTCGTTCCAACCGTTCTTAAATGTAAGTCAGAGTCAGCTAGGCAGAGCAACACATTTTGAGAATTAAGGGGTGAACTTAAAGGGTAAAGGCTGCCAAAAAGGAATGGACCTTAGAAACAAAAGAAAGATCACAGAATAATGCAACAGGTGAAACACAGTTCAAGCATGTAGTTCCAACATATTCCATAATGATGAGGAATTTGTAAACGTTTTTTGTTTCTTTTTCAAAGGATAGGATATGTTATTTTGTCACTTTTATATTTTCACATACACATTATATATATATATGGTTGACGGCTGAGAGAAAACAGTACTCAATACCGAAGTAGAGTTTAAATATTCATTTTATTAAGGCTAAATAGTGAGTCTTGTTACTTTGGAATTTGCCTGTTTATCACAGGGTCATAATTTGTCTGATGACCCTGGATTAACAGAAGAAACTCCAGAGTAACAAGACTCACTATTTAGCCTTAATAAAATGAATATATATATATATATATATATATATATATATATATATATATATATATATATATATATATATATATATTATTTGTGTTTTTGGTTTGCAAAGTTTAATTTTAAATGATGACACAGCTTCACTATAACAATATTTTGTGTGTGTGTAGTTGTGTGTATAACACCAATATTGTGAGTGGTGAAAGCATATGTGGTTGTGTGGTTTGTGTGTGTGTGTGTGTGTTTGTGTACAAAAGATACAAAGATCAATGTTAGAGGGAGAGAAACGATATTCCTTTTCTTTGTTTGGTTTTTGGGGAGACAGGGATTTAAAGTATCATTTCAGAAAGATCAACAATGTGGGTGGGGAGGCAGGGAAAACACCGCTGCCCCAATCCCATGGTAGAAAATATTGTTTTATTTGTTATTCTTTTTCTTCTTTCCTTCCCATAAGCCATTTCAGAATTAATATCACATATATCTAAACTTCTCTCATTATACACGTACACACACTGTGTAAGTGGTCCACACCTGGTCGAAATTATAAAAAAAATAAAGAAGCCCTATAGCCCTAGATGTTTTTAACCAAGGTTAAGTGGTGCAGGGGTCAAGAGTTCTGTATCTAAATTAGAATCTAGAGGTTTTTCAGTTGGAGTTAGTTCCATCACAGCCATCAGCTTCTCCTTGGAATAAGGTTTTTCACTTTTCGTTTTACTGCAATCTTTCTCAATTGAGTCGAGAGCATCTTCAATATCTTCCCGGCTACCTTCTCCACTTCCTGGTGTCGGCTCAGTGTTAGACGTATTACCCATATTGGAAGTTAACCCTCCAAACGGACTGGCCATCATGTCTGACATTGTCATTAGAGCAGAACTGAACTCACTGCCACCCAGTGAAGGTGATGGTGGTAAGAGAGATAAAGAAGTTGGAAACAGCAATCCATTGTTATTTTGGTTTGTCACGCTCTCAGTCGTTGACGATTCAGTGTTGGTTGTGGTCTTGTTGAGTGGATTCACCGGTTGACCAGTGGTTGAATGAGCTTTCACATGTGTCCAGAGCTGGCTAGAACGGAGAAATTCTTTGCCACAAAAATTGCACTTGAACATTCTTGTTGTGTTTGCCGGTGTGCAGCTACCAGCAACAATACCATGGCCACTACATCCATTTTTATCAAAAGGATTGCATTTGTTGGCCAAAGGCCCTATTACATCGACATTGATATCCACTACAGCCCCATGTTGTTGCCGTAGGTGAGTTGTCAAACTATAAGACTGGGAAAAGCATTTTTTACGGTCCTCAGGACAATAAGGACATTGGTACGGCCTCTCACCGGAATGAACTCTCATATGTTTTGTCAAGTTCCCAGACTGTGCAAATGTTTTTTTGCATACTAAGCATGTATATGGTCTCTCTCCTGTGTGCACTTTGATATGTTCCTTTAAATGACTGGCCTGGGCAAATGTCTTTTTGCAATCTGTACACTTGTAATGTTTCTCTCGTGTATGAACAGTCATGTGTGTGGAGAGATAGTTAGCGCGAGAGAAGGTTTTCAAACAATATTGACATTCAAATGGTTTCTCTCCAGTGTGAATACGAAGATGAACAACTAGTGAGTTTGACTGAGAGAATGATTTTTGACAAAAATCACATTCATACGGACGCTCCCCAGTGTGAATTCTCAAGTGCTTCGTCAAGTTGCCTGACAATGAGAAGGACTTTTGGCAGAAATCACATGTATAAGGTTTCTCTCCAGTATGAATCTTTAAGTGACCATTCAAATGCCCGCTTTGAGAAAATCGTTTTTGACAGAACTTGCATTCAAATGGCTTCTCTTCAGTGTGGACTCGCAGGTGAGTTATTAAATAACTGGTCCGTGAAAACAGTTTGAGACAGTAAGGGCATTCATATGGCTTTTCCTCAGTGTGAATTCGTAGATGAGATGACAGCGTGCCTGACTGGGAAAAGGATTTTTGACAGTAACTACATACAAACGGTCTTTCTCCGGTGTGAGTTCTCAAGTGAATTGTCAAGTGACCACTCTGTGAAAACGTCTTGGGACAAAACTTACACTGGTAAGGCTTCACACCAGTGTGTGTCCGAAGGTGTTCATTAAAGTGACCAGAATGAGAAAAATGTTTCAAACAGAATTTACACTCAAACATTCCTGAACCACTGCCACTACTGCTTCTGTTGTTTTTATTGTTGTTGTTATCTTTTATGTTGTCTTGGTTGTCTTCACTACAACTATTAGTTGTGGCCTCATTTAATATAGTTGATTGTTCCATTTTCCCATTGTTATTATTGTTGTTGTTGTTCATATTGTTACTGTTGTTATTATTGTTGTTATTGCTGCTACTGCTGCTGCTGCTGTTGTTGCTACTGCTGATATTGTTATTGTCATTAGTATTGGTAAATTCTTGGTTTTCAAAAAGAAAAGACTCAATGCCAGGAGATTTGGGGACACTAGCGAGAGCATTACCATCTGCCTGGAATGGCATTGCTGCTGAGAGAACTGGCAGTTTTTCTACCGAATGTGTTAGCATCGATGGCAAAACTGGCAATTTTTCAACAGAATGCATCCTTTCTCATTAAATTTCAAAAGCCCCTTCTTCTTCCAGTGTTCAATGTATTTCAGTAGCAGGTGAAGGCTCTTATTTGACAATTCATTGCTCAGGAGGGTCCTTGGTATTTAGAGCTTTCAAGATATTTAGACATTTTATCAACTTTAACATTTCTATTTGGAGGTTAAAGAAAACACCTGAATTTGATATAAATACACATGGTAATAACATGAAGATTGTTAGAATAAGGGGTTTGTTTGTTTGTTTGTTTGTTTGATTTTCTGGATAGTAGAATGTTCTAACACATCACATGAGAAAGGAGAACAAACAATATAACAGTGATGAAAGCTAATGAAACTTTAAAGTTTTTTGAAAAGTTATTTCAAGTTCACCTTATTTCCCACTAATACATTAACTTTCAGTTTCTTTATCATTAAAAGAAATCTCCTTGGATTGGATGCTTATAAGTATATAGCTTAGAGTACATTATATATATTTATATACACATAACTTCACAGGATATTGGGCCAAAGTATATATATGTATATGTAATATATTTATATGTAACCTCACAAGTTAGGTTAGACCAAAAGTAAACACACACACACACAAACACCTATATATAACACACACAACTTTTAAAGAATTATCACAGATTATTTAAAACTATGAATATATATGTAACAAAATTCAAAAATAACTCACTAACATTTCAATAATAAAAAGAAATAATTTTTTTTTAAAATATAACAATGAAAAAATTATAGGGTGAAAGGAGAAAAAAAAATGAATAAAAAAATATTTTTCATTTTTTTTCTTTTCTTGTTTTAAAATGGGGGATAAAATGGCAGACGGGGTCCCTAAAAAACAACAACAAAACTGGAGATAAAATGAAAAAAAAAAAATCAAAGATATAGGCACAGAAAATAAAATAGAAATGAAACCCCCATTACTACATATATATTAAATTATCATTATTATTATTATTATTATTATTATATATATTATTGTCTTCTCAGTGGTAAGAAAAATGAAATTATTATAAGGGTGGGAGGAGGAGGGTAAACGGTGGGGAGGAAATGGGGGTTGAGTATAATCAAAAGCTAAGAAGATGGTGGCTTAGAAAAAAAGTAGGGAGTTGGAGGTGATATTGAAGTTTGGTAGAAACACAGGAACAGAAATAGTGATAATTCTTGGAGAATAGTTCTGAAGAATAGTTTTGACATTGGTAATGTCTTTGTTTGTATACATATATATATATATACATATATACACGCACATATATATATATATATATATATATGTGTGAGTATATATTTGTGTATGTGTATATATATATATATGTTAGTATATATTTGTGTATGTATATATATATATAAGTGTGTATATGTATGTATATATTTATATATGTAAATGTATATATATATATGTATGTGTATATATATATATATATTCAAGGAATACTTCTCCAAAACATGTTTAGATATCTGTCACATCATACACGTGTGAGTGCGCGTATGAAGGAAGTGAATGCATTTAATCACAGTTTGCAGTTGACACTATGATGACTGCACATTTCAATAACAGTGCAACTAGCTGGACATAAGTTCTTGCAGATGAAGGAAAGAGTTAATATGCAGCCAGCTCCCAGCTAAAACTTGCATCAGACATTCCAACAAGATGGCCAAGCAAAAGTCAATTATTTTTTTGTTCTCTTTTAATTAGGGTAGGGAATTTTCTTCTTTATGAAATAATCTTTTTAAAGTTTCATATTTGTGGCATCAGCAAATAAAATGCTCAGAATATCTGGCTTTTATTTTTTATTTTCTATTTTTTTTTTGTAGTTGGTTTTGTTATGTTTATATATATATTTTTTTTGTAAATATTCCTCAAGCCGCATTGGTGAGTTTTGTTTGTTTGTTTGTCGTATTTTTTTCCTCTTTTATATTTTGTTTGTTTAAATCAACCAATCAAACAGCAGCCACTGACCTGACCAACCAACCAGGAAGGAATTCCAACCTAAAACAAGACGAACATTAAAGTATTTCTACGTGGAAAAAAACATTATGTAAAGTTGCTATATATATATATATATATTATATATACACATATATATACATTTATATATATATATATATATATATATTATATATACACATATATATACATTTATATATATATTTATATATACATATATATGTATATTTATATATATATATATATGTATGTATATATATAGTTTTGGAGAGAAAAAATATTAACCTTTAGCGTGCTGCCAGCAACTGTTGTTACTGCATCAAAAATATATATATTTGTTATTATATTATGGGAGGATATTGTAGTTTGCTTGAAGCATTGTGGAAAGTATAGAAAGCAGGGTTTCAGAAGGCTACAACAGTGTAAAAAGGACATTAAATATATTCTTTTAAAATGATAACAAAGTTGTAGGAACATATTTCCTGGGAAATATTTAATTCAATTAAACATTATCATTAAATATTTCTACAGTACTATTACAATAACTTTGTTATTGGTATTTTTAAAATTCAAAGTCCTATTTCCATTGTTGTAACCCTCAAAACATTCGTTTCTATTTATATTAAACTATATTGCCATATATTAATGCAGTATTGTTATTTTATATTATAAAAATGTCTGTGCCCCTTTCTACTGCGCTTGATAATATAATATCTATTATCTTTTTATTTTCAAGTGATTAAGTTTTTTTTTTTAACAAGGCTGCAAAATTACTAATTACTATTAAAATAGAGGTGTATCTGTAAAACCATATATATATATATATATATATATATATATATATAAATATATACACATAAACTTTATTAAGCCAGCACGCTAAAAATTAATAAAATAGATAATTTGTTACGTTTTGTTTTGTAATTGTTTTTTTAGTTGTTTTTTTAAATTAAATTAACACTGAATTAGGAAAAGAAATAATAAAGAGAAGAAATAAATAAATAGATAAATTAATAATAATAATAATGATTTCTAGTATAGGCACAAGGCCAGTAATTTGGGGGGAGGGGAATGTCGATTAAATCGACCCCAGTGTATTACTGGTACTTTATTCTATTGACCCCATAAGGATGAAAGGCAAAGCTAACCTTGGTGGGATTAGAATTCATAAGGTAAAGAGCCGTAACTCTATGCCGCTAAGCATGTTGTCCAACGCTCTACCGATTCTGCCAATCCACCGCCCTTATAATAATAATAATAACAATAACAACAACAACAACGTGGCAATCCTCTGGGATTTCCCTGTGAACACCGACAGAACGATCAAGGCCAATAGAGCTGATATTGTGAAGAACCATAAAGAGAAAACATGTTTCTTAATTGACACCAGCATTCCATCAGATCGTAACATCTCAAAAGAGTTCTGAAAGATCAGTAAATATAAAGATCTGACAATTGAAATTGAGAAAATGTGGCACCTTAAAGCAGTGTTAGTCGGTGCACTTGGAATGATAAAAAAAGGGGAACTTAAAAATATTTGGACCAGATACCTGGAAAGCCTTCTCTGCAAGAGATACAAAAAATAGTGCTGACTGGCACTATCCATGTACTAAGGGGACTATCAATTTAAATACTTGCAAAGACATTTACTGTTGTCTATGCCTTCATGGTATCATTTAGTTGTTAAATGTGTGTATTACCAATTTTTGCCTCTTCAGGTGTCAAGTTGACACTTGGCAAGATATTGGAAAGAAGCAGAATTCAAAGGAAGTTTCAAATAATGATGATGATGATGATTTCTAACATAGGTACAGGTTCACAACACTTAGGAAAGAGGGTATAGACAATTGAATTGACACCAGTACATCACTGGTACTTATATTATCAACTTCAGAACGATGAAGAGCAAAGTCAAAATCTGAAGGACTTGAGCTCAAAATGTAAAAATGACAAAAATAAATACAACAAAACATATTGTCTGGGACTCTACCAATTTTACTATCCACTGATAGTGTGTGTGTGTGTGTGTGTGTGTGTGTGTGTGTGTGTGTGTGTGTATACATGCGTGTATATATAGAAATGAAGAACCTCTCAATACATGAAATATAAAATATATAAATGTGCTGACAGAGTATAGAAGACAATGGCAATAAGTCCAAGATAATAAGGGCATCTGAATTAAATGGCTCACAGTAATCAACTATTCCAGTTCACCTATTTATATATAGCATGAGTATCATCAACGTGGCCTTTTAATCCTGCTCGGGACTTGCCTATGGCCAGCAAAACCATGCATCGCAGAAAAATGTCACATATCAAGCGATGCCTGTGCTTGAAGCTTCTTTAAGTGAGGAAAGGCTTTGCACGGGGCCAATCCCACTCTCTGAACATCGAATGCATTTGCCCCAAAAGAAGAACTGGCAAACGAAGTCACAGGTTTGTGGAGCGAGAGACTCCTAGTCTTCATTAAGACATCTCTCTAGGCATCCAGCCAAAAACAATTCTACATGTGCAAGACACAGTCACCTAACCCGACTTGCCTCTAATGGGACAACCCGTCTAACCCATGCTAGCGTGGAAAATAGACGTTAAACGATGATGAAGATATATACACACACACACACACATAAATAAAGGCACAATGTGCGACAAGACTGCCCCCTTTAAATTACAGCTAAGTGAACTGGAGCAACGTGAAATAAAGTGACTTGCTTAAGGACACAACGTGCTGCCAGGAATAGATCTTACGACTTTACGATCGTGAGCTTGAATACCCTAACCACAAAGCCACGCGCCTTCACAATACACACACACACAGTTCTAATAACTCAATAGAATTAATGTTTACAATTTGACAAACTAGTGAAGGTGCAAGGACAATAACCAACACACACGTTATGACATGTTCTTACTGACGCTAAAATCACTTTCCAGTAGAGTGTCACAACTAACTTGAGAACGCTACCACTGAATTATCGCCCTTTAACGATCCTGTCACTAACTATATATTTACTGTGTATTTTATTTTACTTTCATTATTGAATCATTCTTACAGAATGAAAATATAAACACAAATAATAAATACAATTAATTATTGCTAGGAACCTTATAAATATGATACACAAAAATATATAATCAAAGCGAGAGAAAAGACTCTTTTCAGAGTCGAGTGAGGGTTGAGTGATGGTTGAGTGAACATAGTCACCATTCCAGTTCAATGCAATGTAGCAGGCCTAACACACCACCTGATCTAACATCAGTACCTGGTCCTTGGGTATTAAAAGCAGAGTTTATTTATAAGCAATCGTCCAGACCAGATTCCCGACACTCTCCTTACCCTCAACAAGAACTGAGAGAGGCACTAAATCAGAGGTAGGTGACGTTTTAAAGTACCCCAGGGGTAAATTCTAAGTAAATAAACAACTGTAAGGGTGAAGCAATTATGCTGAGAAAAATTATGTTTATTTAATTTAACAAATTGATAAACATTCAACTTGAATTACTGTTTATATCTCAAGATTTATACCACAATTCCTCCATAAATTAAATAAATGGGAAATAAAATTGGATTGTGTTGGCAAATTAACAATGAATTTAAAAAAAAAAGAAGGGTTTTGATAGGTTTCAATTCAAATTTTAGTCCCTTTTTTTAAAGGATCCAATAGTTCTATTAATGTATTTTCCACATTAGTTCAGGGGAACAAGAATTATCAATTTGAATCGAAGAAACTCCAAACAATAAATGTGTGTGCGCAAAAAGTAAACGAAAAAAACAACAGACAAAGTACAGTATATATATATATATTATAGTTTCATGCTTAACATAGTAGGAAAAGTCTTAATGTTTCGGACACTAGTCATTCATCAGAAATATATATGTATGTGTATGTATGCAGGATACCGTAGATAATAAGTCAAGAAAAACAAAGCTCAGTCTGTTACAAGAGAGCTTATTTA
>OZ024755.1:3344220-3349220 GCA_964016885.1 Eledone cirrhosa
GAGAAAGGGCACTCACCCTCGGTGGTCAGGATAAACGACCGTGGACTTAAGGGGCCCTCGATCGTCCCTTCTCCGAAGTACTCCTGTAGGAGGACTAATTCACTACATACATACCGCACACACACACACACATATGTGTGTGTGTGTGTGTGTGTGTGTGCGTGCGTGCCGTATGTGTTTCAGAAGATCCCGTAAGGGTGAAAGCAGCTATTCTTTGCTTAAACTTTATCTGTTATTTTAATAAATATTTGCTCTAGGGTTCTAATATATTTGATATATATTTATCCTTATCGAGCCCTCTTTGGATTTTAGTCTTCACATTTATTATTATTACTATATATATATATATATATATATATATATACATTATATACTTTTTTTTTCAATCATTAATCATCAATTGATACTCGTAAACCCAAACCCACACCCTCCATGTAACCTGTCCTTATTCATTATTATTATTATTATCATGTTCACCATTTTATCGATTCTGCTATCGACCACCAGCCTTGGCACAAGGCCACAAATCTGTAGTGAAAGAGTTGTGTGGTTTTCGATTTAATCGGTACCCAATACCACTCAATTCAATTTATCGATTTCAGAAAGATGAAAGATATGCAAAGTCAATCCGGCGGGATTTGAACTTATAACGTAAATGGGCGGAACTAAAGACCGCAAGGCAGTCAAACAGCCACCCAACCAGCCTTTACAAGTCATATTATAATAATTGTTTCTACTTTTGGCACAAGGCCAGCAATACCCAGTATATTACTGATACTTTATTTTATCGACCCCGTAAGGATGAAAGGCAAAGTTAACCTCGGCGGAATTGAACTCAGACCATAAAGGGCCATAACTCTTTGCTGCAAAGCATGGCGTCCGACCCTCTACCGATACTGCCAATCCACTCAAATCATTATAATAATACAGATTTCTTACATTAACACAAAGCCATCATTGAGTGAATCAGCCGCAGAATATAACTGGTACTAATATGTACAAAGAACCTAATAAAATGCCATTACAGTATTTGTTGTGACTGATTACGTTGAGTTCAAACCTCGCTTCAACATCAGCTTAACTTTACATCCTTCTAGGATTGATATAATAAAATATCAATCAAATACTGGAGTTGATTTAATTAGTTTTATCCTTCCCCAAAGATTAGAAATCAATATTTTACAAAGAATGGATTTTGAAATGAGTTTTTTTTTCCATTCTAAAACATTTTATCGGAAACAGCAGGAATTGTAAACTCTGGCCCTATTATACCGAGAACGGCCATACACATTCAGAGAAGAGCTAACAATTGTTTCTACTTTTTGGCACAAGGCCAGCAATTACCCAGTACATTACTGGTACTTTATTTTATCGATCCCGTAAGAATGAACGGCAAAGTTAACTTCGACGGGATTTGAACTCAGACCGTAAAGGAACGTAACTATGCTGGACAGCAATACTAAAGATGTCATGTATGTTACTCGGGTGTTTGCTCGACCTTCCAGAAACAGCAACCAAATCTCTCTGAAATAAACTGTTAAATGACGGGAAAGTGATAGATGGAATACCTGCAACCAAAGGTTTGCTCGATCAGGGTTGATTTAGGTTCAAACAAAAATAATAAGGACTAGAAATATGATGGTATGGAGAATAAAGACAACTGGGAGCTGGCTTTAACTTACTCAAAACTGAAGGGTTGTGTGTGGTGGTGAAGGAAGCCGTGTTGTATTGTGTCCATATATGGGAATGGAAACCATAAAATAAAATAAGAATGAAAAAAAAAAGCAATCATAAAGCAATCGATAAAAAAAACTGAGAAATCGATCGAAACTGGATCATTATTTACATAAGCATAACGCAGAACTAGGAAGATTTGAGAGTGGTAAGGAAGGCGATGAGGTTGTAACTAAGGTACATTAAATTTAGTTGAACTATTCCAATTACACAATTAATTAATAATTAGTTAACTCTGAGTCGGTTTCGACAGGGTGTGTTCCAGTTGTTCGATCAACCGAACAGCATGCTCAAGAAATTAACGTGTAAGTGGCTGAGCATTCCAAGGACAGGTTGTATCCTTGACGTAATCCTCAGAGAGATTCAGCGAGACACTGAGTGACAAAGCATCCCCCACCCCACTCATTGTATTAATGGTACTGTCCATCCGACGGGCTTCCAAACAGTTTCTGTCTACCTAACTTCACTAACAAGACATAGGTAGATCATTGAGTGAATCGGCCGCAGAATATAACTGGTACTAATATGTACAAAGAATCGTATAAAATGCCATTACAGTATAGTTGTGGCTCATTACGTT
The DNA here is from genome assembly GCA_964016885.1 of Eledone cirrhosa. Classification (NCBI taxonomy): domain Eukaryota; kingdom Metazoa; phylum Mollusca; class Cephalopoda; order Octopoda; family Eledonidae; genus Eledone; species Eledone cirrhosa. The sequence goes on from OZ024755.1 coordinate 3,346,535, forward strand.
GTCAGTTCAAACCTCGCCAACATCAACTTCACTTTACATCCTTAACGTAAACCTCAGGGAGATTCAGCGTGACACAGTGTGTGACAAGGCTAGCCCTCTTTGAATTACTGGTACAGTCCATCCGACGGGCTTCCAAACAGTTTCTGTCGACCCGATTTCACTCACAAGACATAGGTCGATCCGAGGCTATGGTAAACATTTGCCAAAGATATCATACAGTGGGATCGAACCCAGGGCCTAGTAGTTGTGAAGCGAACCCCTCAACCATTCGGCCAGGCTGCATCCATCGTTGGTCAACCTAAATATGTAGAATTGAGTGAACCTCGCCACCTCATACACGAGGTTTCATCTGATGTGGAATTGAACCCCAAATATCTTTGGGGTAAGAGTTCAAATACCGCAGCATCCAACCAGCTATCTTGTTTGATCCAACGTCGGATAAAACAAGGGATGGGCTAATATATGCAATTGTAAACCGAAACCCTAGACGAATATTCTACAATAACCCCCTAAACAATGTTTTCCCTCAGTAAAGAACTAACATCCATGAATTTTTCACATATGTATCATCGATCGACAATGACACACGTGCACTTCAGTATTGTTTAATAAAATGGAAGTTCTCTGGTCATTATTTTACACAAATGGTGGTGGATTGGCAGTATCGGTAGAGAATCGGACGCCATGCTTTGCAGCATAGAGTTACGGCCCTTTACGGCCTGGGTTCAAATCCAGCCGAGGTTAACTGTGCCTTTCACTCTTAGAGAGTCGATAAAATAAAGCACCGGTAACGTACTGAGGTCGATTTAATCGACTTTCCCCTCCCTCCAAATTACTGGCCTTGTGCTTATATTAGAAACAATTATTTTTCACATATGTATCATCTATCGACAATATGTCACAGATACACTTCAGTAATGTTTCATCCAGTGACCATTAATTCATATTACTGGTCCGCGGGATATAAATTTACAGGATGTTTACAACTATATTCACTATCTAGTGTGTTCTTTAAATACACAATAATTATTTAAAGAAGAGAACAGTTTACCAACAATAAAACTGATACTGACCCTCGCCATCAACCAGTACTAGTATATTAGTATGGTATCGACCCTAACTCGTGAGGGATTCGTAGGGGTGCCATATTGACATACGATGTTTCTTAGGGCATTTTTAAAACCTGGCGGAGTTTAAACCAATATATAACTAGCCCTAAGCGTGATTTCTACAGGGGAAGGTGGAATCACATCTCGAACAACACAATCACCCAACACATCTGTTGCCATCAAATCTAATCTCTAGAAAACAGGTGACGTGGTAAACTTGGTCAACTAAAAATCACAGTCAATTCATCCGTAGTGTATTTAAAGAAATAACACATTAGATAATGAATGTAGTTGTAAACATTCCTGTGAAGCTATGCTGGTCACATCTGGAATGGGTCAAGGGAGGGTTTGGAGTTAAACTTCATTATCGTCATCTTCAACAAGAATAGGTTTCCATTTGTAGAAGCAAGACAGTAAACTAAGACGTTTGATTTCTCCCTAAAACAAGTCTAACACAGGACAGGAAGTCATTAGAGGCGGAGCACACGATTATATTAACAAAGCCCGGTATGATGAAAGACATATTTGAATGTAAAATATGTAACTAAAGAAAAAAAAAAGGACACATTAAATAATGTAGTCCAAGGTACATTAATCCGAAGTAATTATTGTTGGAATGCTTTTATAAAATTTAGTGCGAGATCACCCTTTCAGGGGCCTCCGCGGTGGGTATAAAGGAAAAACATTATTCTGAGACACTCATACAGTTGAAGCTAATGTTTGAAAACAGCGTGAACTCCGGTAAATGTACTCAGAAGCCAGGTAATGATGTTAACAGGAAGACGGAAAAACAATAACAGGTACTGAACCCTGGACTCAGCCCTATTGGGGTGGGAGTTCTAACTTTATTTGACAGCTTTTAAGGTGTGCGAACTTTCTAAGACATCTCAATTTTCGCCTGACATTTGTCGCCGTCTTCACTATCAGATCCTTTTAAAATTTGATATATTATAAAATATAACTATTTTATATGTTGATATATTAGTGGTGTTTCGGATACAAAAGGTCCTTGAGTAAATCTACAATTTATTTTTACTCAAAACTACCCCAAAAGTTATTTTGGAGTAGTTTTGAGTTATCAACTCATTATGTTGTACTAATGGACCAGTGCTGTCAATAAAATAGCCATTAAATTGGTATTTAATTCCTGGAGTCCAGGACTGGTATGCTATGTATACCAGGATTACTAAATATATGGATATTTATATATAGTGAAGGCACATGGCTTAGTGGTTAGAGCATTTGGGCTTGCAATCGAAAGGTTGTCAGTTCAATTCTCAGACCGGATGATGTGTTATTTCCTTGAGCAAGACACTTTATTTCACATTGCTCCAATTTACTCAGCTGTAGAAATGAGATGATAGGACTGGGGTCTATCATTCCACTGCAAAGTGGTCGTGGAGGTGCCACGGCAAAAAAGCACCCAGCCCACACTGTAAAGTGGACGTGTAGGCGCCACGGAAAAAAAAAAGCACCCAGTACTCACTGTAAATGAAGTTGGTGTTAGGAAGGGCATCCAGCTGTAGAAATCTAGCCAGAATCAGTTCCAGTATGAGCAAGACAAGGTCAACCGACCG
>OZ024755.1:3359220-3459220 GCA_964016885.1 Eledone cirrhosa
CAAAATTTATAAAACACACTTTGTATTTTATCTGATGAAAGCGTACCAAAGTTTTTGGTACCCTAGAAATATATATAATAGAATAAATATGGTTTTATAAATATAGTTTCCATTTATTTAATATCATTGTATATATATATATATATATCAGTGTATGTGTATTTCAGTAAACTAGTTAAACATGGAACTAATAATTATGAAGTGTAAATGGATGAAATAGATATATAACGGGTTTTGAAGACAGTTAAATATACAAGATATAATACACGTAGATATAATATACACAGATATAATATACATATAATATTCATCTCTATAATTATATTGATGTGCAATAGAATCACATTAATTTTCATCCTCTCCTTCGAACGATCAACTATATTAACCACCACTACACGTTTTTTATTTCTTCTTTAAACAAACTGATGAAAAAAATATAGGATTGCATTGCTAAATCTATTATACTCCAACGTGAAGCCTAACTTAGGCCATGCACATTTTCTATTACAAATAAACGCAAACAAAATCGTTAAACAATAAAAAAAAATATATGATTATATATGAAGTGGAATGGTCGTCATAAATTATAAAGGGTTAACTTTTCCTAAAGGGTTCCCTTTGACTATACCCCTACTCCAGCACCACGCCACATACATTTAACACCAGCCATACCCCGAAATAACGAGAAACAATAGACAAATAATGTCCAGAAGAGAAATTAGCGGGTGGGAGGATTGAGAGAGAGAGAGAGACATGAATGATGGAAGGATAGATCAGTGTATATATATATATACACATACATCTATATATATATATATACACATACATCTATATATATATATATATATATATATATATATATAGACACACGGAGTAATGAGTTATGTGGCAATTGAATCAGTGTAGATATATACCAATCTTAGCACTCACCCCTTTTCAACTGAGGCTAGTCATTGGAGAGGGAAGCTTAGGAGTGAGTATGGAAGGTATGAATCAGACATCAACAATAACATCAACTATATATTTAAATTAAACAAAATGCCAAAGGTAAGACGGTAAAAATAAATATTTTTTTAAAACCATTAACTAACCATGATGATAGATAGATCAACAAAAACGATTACATTTATAAATATATGTATATGTGTATATATATATTATATATACCTACCGTAGAATTTGTTTTTAAAAAAAGAGATGGTCAGTTGACAACAACACAAGCATCAAGCGAGCACTGACTTCAATAAAATGCAATTAAGGGTGGTTGCTGGGAGTTGAGGGGTGGGGGGAGGTAACTGAGAGATTTGAAAGAGATACGCCTGCGCAGTTACAACGAGCTAGGACGGTTAACAGTTGAAAAAATACCCCCCACCAATAGATATCCGAGTCATAATATCATTTTTTTTTTTATATTATCATTTTTATTATTATTCCCCCAAAGAGAAAGATCAAATTTGATAACAAGATATTTATTTATTCAGATGATTTGCCCAACACAAAGACGTTCAGATACTTTTTTTTTTTTTTCATGACAACACGCAAAACTAACGTAGTACATCACGAGGGAGCTGCTTTATACGCGGCCATTTGATCTGCTAGAAATAGCAGCTAACACTCCCTTAAATCCCAACTTAGTCTTAAAAAGAGGAAGGGCACATAATGTCCTAGACACACTCTTGTAGTCTTTCTTTCATCAGAAATGTTCTCAGTCATGGCTAAACATCACTATGATTCTTACCGATGCGCACCTACAATCTCTCAGCGATTAATATTATTTATATATATTGATATATATATAGCAGTATTGTGAGAAAGAGGAACAAAACGCATTGTGATATTTAGTTACGTTCCTGTCTATACTGAGTTCGATTTTCGCCTGATTCGAATACAAAATAAAGTACCACTCTAAATGTTTATTCTCTTTACCAAAACTTGTAGCAATGTGTCTGTAATAAATCAATTATTAGTCATTTTTACTTATATTTACATCCTAATGTTATTCCCTATCTCTTTTTTGTAATCATTATCATATTTTTTTAATTTACTTTATTCGTGTTTAAACATCAAACAATTAAATAATTAAATACGAAAATATTTATAAAATAACAGTAGATTTAGTTATCCATCTTGTTATTGTTGGTAAATTTTTTAAGTCAACAAGGAAAATGATATTTTTAGTGTATATAAGACAGAATTACGATAAACGTCCACGTGAATGCCTCAGAAAACATTTTCTTCTCTTTTAATTGAAAATAAAGAAGAAAAACTAAAACAAACCAGGTGACAATTTAACAAAGTATATATTTAAAATAATAGAAGTGTTTTACGATGTTAGATCTGTAAGAGAGATAAGACAGACTGAGAATAGAGAGCCGAATGGCATGATGGGAAATATTGATTTTTTTCTGGGTCTTCTATGTGACTATATATATGTGTGTGTGTATGTATATATATATATAGAGAGAGAGAGAGTGAGGGAGATAAGGGTGTGTATATATACATACATGCAGATATATATATGCCAACATAAAGAAATACATATATAGTCTTCATAACAATATATTTCACATATATAGTATAAGATAGATATACCACAGTCAAACTCCTTTCTCTCTCTCTATAATATATATATATACACACACACACATATATATATATATGTGTCATATACTAATAAGATAATAGTTCATAATAATGATTTCTAATAATAACGATTGTTTCTTATATAGGAACAAAGCACATTTTTTTCTTGTTGAGTGGCGACAAGTTTATTGAATTAGTCTTAACTAGTACATATTTTATCTAACTCAGTGAGAGGGGAAAACACTAAGTTAGTTCAGACAGGGTTAGAACTCAGAACGGTAAAAAATATCATGATTAAATAACGCAACATACAAGAACTGGTCGCTCTACCAATTCTACCCAGCTCTCCTCATCCAGAATGTTTTTTTTTTTAAATGACTCCGGGTAAAGCTGCTACTTCTCCGAATTAAGAGATTACAAGTTCGATATTATGGGTATGCGGTTAGAATGTCTCAGGAAAGAATCACTGGACAGATTTTACGAGCAAAACCAACCGGCAGGAGACCCTGGGGTAGACACCGAGCAAGATGGTTGGATAACATCCATGAGCTTGGCTGGTCTCGCTTGGGGATCCAGCCAGATCAGCTGGAGATGGTTGCTTCTGATAGGACTCGCTGGAAGGAGTGTTTGAGGTCTGACCCCCACGACCCTCTCGAAGATTTCATAGATCATCAGTACTTGATTGGTACTTTATTTTATCGACCTGGCAAAGATGAAAGCCAAAGCTAACCTCGACAGGATTTGAACTCAGAACACCATAGTACATCGTCCGCCGCCCTGCTTTTATCATCACACATCTTCGGTAATAATAAAATGGTTTCTGATTTAGGCACAAGGCAAACAATTTGGGGGTGGGATCGATTAAATCAACCCCAGTGCATTAATGGTAGTTTATTTTATCGATCCTAGAAGGATGAAAGGCAATGCTAACCTTAGCGGGATTCGAACTTAGAACGTAAAGGGGCGTAACTACTATATGTCACAAAGCATGTTCTTCGACGCTCTACCGATTCTGCTCTAGCATTTCTTCTTCCGTCTTGCTTCTATTATCCCCAACCATGGTGGTGGTGGTGGTGGTAGTAGTAGTAGTAGTAGTAGTAGTAGTAGTAGTAGCGGCGCTAGTGGTAGTAGTAGTAGTAGTAGCGGCGCTAGTGGTAGTAGTAGTAGTAAGATAGAAAGAGATAAAGAGAGAGGAGAGGGGTTGTCATGGAAACTGTTCACCATAGCGACGAAGTGACAGATGAAAGTGAGGCTGTCATCTGGTCGCTTATCAATAAACCAGATCAGAACTTTATCTGATTAAATGGCGGTGAAAAACGAAACGTCTGATAGAAATAGCTGGTTTGTTCAGTGTTGGCTGGTTAACATATAACTAGGCCTTTTTCTCCTATCTTCCCTGCATCCAAATCCAGCTGGAAAATTAGTGGGTTGCCTTGTTTTAAGTGTTTTTAAATAAAACTTTTAGTACCAATGTCGTCATATTTATTCATTATCACCTTTAGTAGTATGTAGTAGTAGTAACAGAAGTTGAAGTAATAGTAGTAGTGGTGGTGGTTGTAGTAGTAGTAGTAATAGAAGTAGTGGTGGTAGTAGTAGTAGTGGTGGTAGTATGGTAGTGGATGTGGTGGTGATGATGAGTAATACTAACACCACTGTTACTACTACCACTACAATAACTACTACAACAACCACTTCTACTATCACCACCTCTACCACCATTACCATTACTTCCACCACCGTCATCAGAGCTATTTTCACAAGTATTGTCAATATTGATTTCCTAGACAACACAATACCACAGATAGTTATTGTTAAAGGTTTAATGAAGATGTATGGTGTTCATGCCTCAACTAAAATGACACAAAGTTTGCTCTAGTTAGATTACATATATTTCAACTATAGTTTTCCTTCACCTCCTCCCCCATTTGAAATCCTGTTAAATCCCACCACACTTGTCATACATTTGACATACTTTCTCACTTCTCCTCTACTTACCATATACACCCATGACATATTTATCAGTCTTCTTACCTCACACATGCTGTCCATCTCCTGTCCCCCACAGAGTAGAGAAGAGTCTTCAGTTGAGGACAGTCAATGGCATGACAACCTTTCTAGTGTTGGATCCATGATAAAATGTACCCAGTACACTCTGTAAAGTGGTTTATGAAAAAAATACATCCTATCTTAGTAGAGATTTACTTCTCTTCCAATTAAAGCTAATAAACCAGAACTAAGCAACATTCCTTAAAATCCCATTTGGAATTGGAAGGCATTTGTGTCTTAAATACAGTACATTTATTGTGGTATTAGCACTACCACTTTACAGTGGGGGCTGGGTGTATTTTATTGTGACACCAGCACTACCACTTTACAGTGGGGGCTGGGTGTATTTTATTGTGACACCAGCACTACCACTTTACAGAATGTACTGGGTGTATTTTATTGTGACACCAGCACTACCACTTTACAGAATGTACTGGGTGTATTTTATTGTGATACCAGCACTACCACTTTACAGAATGTACTGGGTGTATTTTATTGTGACACCAGCACTATCACTTTACAGAATGTACTGGGTGTATTTTATTGTGACACCAGCACTACCACTTTACAGAATGTACTGGGTGTATTTTATTGTGACACCAGCACTACCACTTTACAGAATGTACTGGGTGTATTTTATTGTGACACCAGCACTACCACTTTACAGAATGTACTGGGTGTATTTTATTGTGATACCAGCACTACCACTTTACAGAATGTACTGGGTGTATTTTATTGTGACACCAGCACTACCACTTTACAGAATGTACTGGGTGTATTTTATTGTGACACCAGCACTACCACTTTACAGAGTGTACTGGGTGTATTTTATTGTGACACCAGCACTACTATTTGGTAAGACATAGTACGTGAAGATCCATTTGTGATTGTGCTGAACACCAATAAAGAATTGTCTCAGTTTTCAGTACTTGTGCTCCTGGCAGAGGAACTAACTATCAGATCAATGGTAGGGGTATTCTGCATCCACCAGTCGGGCTCTACGCTTGTGAGAGTCCTGATAAGTCATCACAGTATTTCAAAACTAAAGGAATTCATCCACTCCTATTTTCTACTATATTTTGTTTGTTTCTCTCTACACTGTGCTAGATTAATAGTTTTCTGTTAAGGTGTCTTTATAATTATACCTTTTGTAAGTATTTAAATATTCACTGTTAGTTTAATAGTACATATTTTCCATCTCGCCAAATGACATATTTGGTTTCTGAAAAATGTATGGATGCATGGATGACTGTATGAATGGATGCGCATATAAGGGAGACAACTACGGTAATATAATAATGAGTTGCTTCCCTTGTTTTCTGAAGAAAATAAAATGAAAATTGAGAGAATTTATTATAGCAAAATAAACATTTTTTCTCGTTTTATTTTTGGTGGATTCGAATTTTTTTTTATTTCTGATAAATGCCAAATCTCACTAATGAAGTATTTCCATTGTGTTCGGACCTGATGTATACAGAGTGTCCCCCAAAAATTGTTTTATATGCATTGCCATTCATCATCATCACCGTTTTACATTCGTTCTTCCACGCTAGCATAGGTTAGACGGGTTGTCCTGTTGTGAGCAGTGTCTGGTCGGCTGACCATGCCTTGCTCATACAGGAACTGATTTGGCTTGATTTCTACAGCTGGATGCCCTTCCTAACACCAACCATCATTTACAGTGAGTGCTGGGTTCTTTTTTGCCGTGGCACCTCCACGACCACATTGCGGTGGGGGGTGTAGGGGCATATTGTCTATATGCTTCAGCTTGTACCCATGGAAGGTCGGGTACTCTGTATTACTGCGTGACGCCAGAGGTCACGGTCGTTTGTCATCGCCTCTGAGTTCAAATCCCGCCGAGGTTAACTTTGCCTTTCATCCTTACTCTGTCGATATAATAAAGTACCAGTAATGCACTGGGGTAATTGCTGGCCTTGTGCCAAAAGTAGAAACAATTATTTAAATTATGTAAACATGTGTAGGTGTTTACATACAGAGGGGGAAAACAATAGAGGAGATTTCTTCCAAAGAGGAAAAAAGAATGGAAGTGACAAAGAGATATAGACGAAAAATCGTCTCCAGTACTAACCTGGTACTATTTTTATCGATCTCAAATAGATGAAAGGCAAAGTTGACCTGGGCGGGATTTCAACTGAGATAGTAGATAGCCAGAACGAATACCGCAAAGCATTCTATCCGACTTTCTAACGTCTCTGCCAATATCCCGCCTCATATCCTTGTAAACAAGTGGCTCTCAAAAGCCGGAAGTAAACAATAATATGGTTGGAATTCTAACCGGAAGTAGCTCCGCAGCAACGAGAGGTAAACTTGAATGTTAAAAATATGGAGGAAGAGAGTAAGGTAAGTTTTTATATCTGACATTGCATTCCTTTTCATAACAATCTTGTCTATATTTACCTTGTTATTAGCTTCTGAATTGTTTTGTATATAACGCCCTGGGTTCAATATAAAAATATGACCTCCCAGAATAAAATAAATTTGGTTTTGTCAGTAAGTATTGTTTAGAATTTAGAAGGAATTGTTGCATGTTGTGACTCGTTGAGCAACGGTTTTCATCAATTTTGACAACAGAGTTGATGTTTAATGTTTTTTTTTCTCTTAGTTTGTGTTGTGGTGTCTAGACTTGTTACGAAGCTGTCGGATTAAACGACTTATTTTTATTTCTAAAGGATTTGTTACCTCATTAACACCTTTCAACAAACGTAAGTGATTTTATAATCTCCTCTCACCTCCCACACTTTGCAATCATTAACTTATAGTTGGACTTTTAATTTATTATTTATTGATTTGTTTTCCTTCTTTACTTCTGTTATATTTCTTATCGCATCTGAGCTGTTTTAGTAGAATATGGTCTACTTTTTAGTTGCTAAGGTCTCAATGGGAATTCTTAGTCAGTCGTTGACAGAGAGAAATCAGTTTCACCAGGATGTCAGATTAAGGTAAGCTCCTGGACAACTTTCTCTTGCCTAGTTTCATTTCCCGGTTAAAATTCTTTCACTTCACTTCCATTGCGATACACATGACTGAACTCTATAAAATATCTACCCAACCGTAACTCTACTCAACAGGGTGGCCCAAAAGTCATTAGACGGTTTTAAAATATATGTAAATTTATAGTTTATAAAAGAATAAATGTGGATATTTAATATATAAAAGGATTATTCTATTTTGAGCGACTTTTGGGCCAGCCTGTATTGTCAAACTGTGTATGTACCTTTTTATCGTTGTTATTTAACCCAAGATAAACCCTAATCGTTTAAGACCTTTGATCATTGACATTCCATTCATGACCATCCAGTCTTTTCCCTGTGAGCAGAGGACTAACTCATGATCCCATTATCTAACGTTTCCTATTTTTTAAGATGATAGGCTGTGATTTGATTTAGATTTGACTGCTGTTTCTAGCAGGTTGAAACTAAGCTACCCCTTAGCCGAACCTGCCATCTAAGTATTTCATTTCAGTGAGGATGCGAAAGATTTTGACCAAAGGATAAACGTCCCGATTTTTTTCAATTAACCCTTTCTCGTATTTCAGATTTCATAGTTTTGTGTAAGGAACTTAGCTGTTGTTATTGTTCTGCTATGGTATGACTGGCTCTCATCCCATCCTCATATTTGAGGGTCGGGGACTTATGGCCCAACACTCTCCATCTTTTCCTGTCTCTTGCCATTGCCGTACATTCGGCCAAACTCCTTCCTGCCCATGGTATGACATTAAAGGCAATAATTAGTATTTGTTTTTTTAGCAACGAAATCTATTTTCAGAACACTAATGACAACTCATAACTCCGAGATATTAACTCCGAGACTATAATCATTTGATATCTAACATGTCATCAACGTAACCACTATTTTGTGGCTCAAGTCTAGATAGTTTCTAGTTTAATTTGCAATTAATTTCTGTAAAACCTAGTGCTAAGTATTATCTAGTTTAACTAGATAACAAGCCAAGAGACACGGTAACCTGATATGACATGAATTACAACAGGGCTACTCGTCTAACCCATGCTTAGAAAATAGACGTTAACAGTGATGATGTAATCATGCAAATCTAGCTTCCGTGACAGCATTATAGAAATAAAAACAAAGGCAAACGTCATAGTTTCTCATTAATTCAAGTTGAATGTCTTTTTCAGACTTGGTTCACACTCTTGGAGGAGTCTTCAGACTGGAAGGAGTATAGCAATGCCTCACAAGGTGCTACAGGTGGTTTGGCAGCATCAACATTTATCAACAGTACAAGAAAACAAAAAGATCTGCCTCTCCTCTCGAGGGTATTACTAAACAGTTGTGGCCAGATGATCTCTCCAATCACCTCTGCTGCAACACCTGAGCTAATTAATTCAATGGAGGTAAGACACTTGTTTACATTATTTATTGGAACAAAGCAAGTTCTTTTATTTATTATTTTTTTGTTATATCATCATCATCTTGAGCATCTATTTTTATGATTGTATAAGTTAGATGGGTTGTCTAAACCCATGCTAGCGTGGAAGATAGACGTTAAACGATGATGTCAGATACTGAGGCCACACCAGTCATGTGACCATTTCCTGCTTGGACACTTTGCTTTGACTTAGCTCTTATGGCTGGAAATCCTGATACCAACCACTTCACAGCTTGTACTGGGAGCATTTTATCTTGACTCTGTCACTACCAACTTACAGAGTGAACTGATGCTTTTCACCGTGGCATCAACACTGCCACCTTACAGAGTGGACTGGGTGCTTTTCATTGTGGTTAAAACAGAGACAGCATGGGTGGTTGGACAGGAGTTTTTGAGGCAATGTTTTACAGTCAGATGCCCTTCTTGACACTAACCCTTTTAGTTGCTCCTCACAATACGCAGGGATACAGTGTAACTACCTATTTAAAAATATTTACAGACATTTTGTATAATTCTAAATCTGTAACTTTCTTCTTTGTCTTTTCCTAATTTCAGAACACTGAGAATCTGACCCAATACACATTAGAATCTTCTGAAGAATCACAGATCAATACAGCCAAATCAAACAGAGATTTTCTTTTACAGGAACCAAATCAAACCAGAAATTCTTTGGTTCCTGATACATCCAGATTATTAATAATTGATGAACATTTAAACCCTCAACACAGAAGTTGTTCTGATAATGAATTTAGAGGAACTGCAGGGGCTGTACCTCCACATTGTCCTGATTCAAATCCATTTACAAAAGAACCAACATCTTTACAATTTCCCTATCCTAATACTAATTCAATGCAAACACAGTTTACCTCCTTTGAATTGAAACTTTCAAATTTACATGGTGACAAAACTGATTTGTTGAAGCTACCACCTAATCACAGAAATTTTTTTCCAATGCTCTTTGATCCAGTTGCTTTAGTTCGAAGAGGACCGGTTGGACAAGATCTTTCCAAGTCACATCGATCGTTGTCAGCTCCGTTATCAACTGCAAAAGTTAACGAAGTATCAAATGACAGGATGGCCAGTGATAAAGTAAAAGACAACATCACCAAATTGTCAACATCAACAGTGATTTACCAGATTAAAGATGACCATCTTGACAGTAACCAGATTCCTGTCATTGCTGCAGCTAAAAGTATTGATAGTTCAACTAATGCCACTGGCTGTGCTAGTAATATATCTTCAGTAGCTGACTATATGTCTGTTAATGAACGATTAAAGTTATTGCCATTGACATCTGACATTGTCAAGGATAATGAAAAGATTGTTGAAAATTTGTTGGTCAATGCTGAAGAAAATCAAGAAAATGTTTTTCCACTTGAGAACTATAGTGAAAGCAGGGATCGTTTTATGTTTTTAGAAGGTCAGTGTAGTACCACAGTCTCTTCAGCAAAGAATAAAAGTTTAACAAACCACACAAGTTCATTTGATCCATGCATAAGAGAGAATTCTGCACCAGTTGGATCTGAGTGTGATGTACATAGCTTGACTCCCAGAGCGGTTCTCCTCTCTTTTAGTGACAGTGATGAAGAGGAACCAACAGACAACCAAATATTAAAAAATGATTTTGATTATTCATTGCCGATTGCAGAACAAGAACGATTACTTCCGACTGGAGCAGATTCTGACTTTCTGGAACAAGAAGCTAAAAAGGGAAAGATCAGAAAATCAAAATATTTTTACAGACCAAAGACTGGTAGTTCTGATCAAGAACCAGACCAACCAGAAAATATTTCTAAGGAAGTAAATGATTCACAGTTACTAAATACTAATAGGTCATTGTACAATACTAATGTCAATAGGTATGTCACAACCTCAGATCACGAACAATATATTGAAGGTAAAGATTTTGAAAGACCCAATTCAAATATTCAGGATAACACAGAAGATATTTCAGAATCTGTAGATAAACCAAACACCCTTTTCAGTTCTTTAGACAGATTGAATGTTGGCAATCATACCAGTTTTGGTAATATTAAAGATTTAAGAGAAGGATTTGCAGCAGTATCAAAGGAAATGGATCAAATGAAAATATCCATTGACTTAAATAAACAAATAGCTCACTTAACTTCTAAAACCTCTTCTGAATTGGCAAAAGAGGACAATATAGCTGAAGACTTTCTACAAAATAACATTCAACTTAAAGGTGGTTTAAATGATACATTTGGTCGATTCATTTATGGATCAGAAAGTTCTTGTTTCAAAACTTCCACCAGTTTAACGAAGCAGAATCCTTCAGATCTAGGTGTAAATATTTTTTCTGGAAAGTTATCTATTTCCAACCCTACCAGCAGTTTAAAGTGGCAGGAGTCTTCTTCATCCCCTTCTGTTTCACAACCGAAAGATAACTCTGGCAATGTAGATACAGAAGAAGAAGATGACACTGATGAATTAATTCGGATGGCTTCGAAACTTGTTGAATCATACGCTGGAGATATTTTAGAAGATGCTAATCAAACACAATCTTCCGCTTCAAATTCTCAATACCCTGCTGTCAACACTACTAAACAAACCCATGATGTTTCCAAGGAGAGAAATGACTCTAGATTGTCTAATATTTTGACTGAATCAGGACGTGGGACGATGATCAACTCAGAGGGAATTGTCACTCCACCGCAGCCGTACTCCACTGCTTATCAAAATATAAATTCTTCTTGTCATCAAAGTGAAATAAATCCCACCAAAATGGAAGGCCATAAACAAAGGGAAAATGTCACAGGTGTGGGTTTATCTGATGCCATTCCTGAAACTAATCTTGCTTTAATAAACCATTCAAGTAAATTTGCTCAACAAAGGAAAACTACTGAAATCTCTGCTAAGAAAACTCATTCCAAAAAGAATAAATTCAATTCTACATCTACTGCTCTAACTGAAAATTCCTCAAACGTTATTTCATCATCATCATCAAGTAAAGATTATACTTCACAGTATGATAGCAGCTCAAGTAAGCTCTTTGACTATGATATATCTCAAGATTCTGATTCACTTGGAAGGCAAGTTAACAATCTACTCTGTCGCACAGCTTATCTAGAATGTAAACCTGCAACCTTAGATCAATACAAGTCAAATGTCCTACACCAACAATCTCAACACAAAAGAGTATCTCCTTTGCCTTATATCAATACATCTCCAAATTCCAATAAAGGCTCAGATATAACAGATGCTGCCTCTGTTAGAAGTGAAGAGACAAACTTCAGTCAACTTAAACAGGATCTTATAGATCTGCAAACCGGTCTCAATGAGAACCTAGGCATTGATAAAAAGCAATTAGGAATCAGTGAGAATTGGAGTCCTTTGAAGAATTTGTCCACCGAAGGTAGTGATTTGATTGATTTTGATGAACCAAAACTTCCAACTGAAGACAAAAGTTCTTTAGCAATGATGCCAAATTCAGCTCAGTCCAAATTAAAGTTTAAAAACTCATCTGCCACCAGAAAAAACACTTCTCTTAGTCTTCCTTTACCTTTAACTAACACGGTGGAGGAGAAAAAAACCTTTGAAAGCCTCAGAATTTCATGGCAAAATGAAGATGCTTCTCTGAAAAACTTTACATCTTTTAAGGATTTTTTTAAATGTTTGGTGTCTTCCAAGAATGACAACCACCAAAAGTTGCAAAAACAATCAAAACCAACATCTTTTTCTTCTCCTTCTTCACAGCCAAGCAATATTCCAAATAATTCTTCAACTCAAAGCCCTTACAATCAGCCATCCATTAATGATAGCTTCAGTTTAAAGGATGATCTCAGTTTACGTGTAGATCAATTATTATCTAAAGAATTTTCTTATGAAATTCCAAAGATGAGTTGTTTACAGAATGTTCGGCCCAAAGACGGTTTTTTCACTAAACCCAGCTTTGAAATAAATTCCTCTTCTGAAGTAGAAACAGAATTCAGATTAATGGAGGGGAATTCTTCTACAGTAATGCCAAAATTAGATACAAGATCTGATAATGAGTTATTAATAAATCAAACAGCCTCGTCAGTGCCTTCAGAAAATTTTGAGTTTTTTGATCCATTGCAAAAACCAAATTCTGAAAATAAAGTTAAAAATGCTTCTAAAGAATCAAAGAAAAATTCTTTGAATGAATCCTTGCAGAAACCAATCTCTAATCAGATTCTTATTCAAGGATTAAAAGCTCCTGAAAGTTATGTTGCAACAAGTCAGACATCTAAAATATCAAATGTTTCACACTTAAGTACTTCTGGCCTTCATTCGAAATCAAACAACGACTTTACAAGTGGTATTACCAAGAACAATAATTCAAAACCAGTTGATCTGTCCATCAAAGACTCATTACATACAACAGGTGATTTGAAAAGACCAGAAGATATCATAAGAAACCAGTTGAACTCACCTAATTATGAAACAAATGAGGTTTACCAAAATCCAGCTTGCGACAGTTTAAACAGCACTAAATTTCCTGAAGATGATGTTCGTAGGTGTCTTGACTGGTCACACATGACAGATTTCGATTCTCCTCCTAAAGAGCACTACCAAGACACTAATAGTAAACATTCGTCATTGTTTCTTTCAAAGTCATCTTCTCAAAATGTGAATTATTTTGATATGTTAAACCCAGAACCATTTCCAAGAAACCAAGAAGATAATTCTAAAAACCACAGGCTCACCAATTCAAAAAATAATCTACCTAACAAGCCATTACATGTTTCAACATTTAAAGAACCTCTACAGACTCATTCAGCTATCTCTGAAGATTGTGTTGACTATGGCTTCCTGAGAACCAAGATGCACCATCTTGAATTAAATACAAATGATAATTCTTCTGGTAGTTTACCAAATAAGGTACTGGATAAAAATGCAAGTCCCATCTTACATAGATCAGAAAGTTTCCAGAAGCCATTATTTTTAAACCAGTCTTTGAATGCAGACTCGTCTTACAAATCACGAGAATCTATGAATAGGTCTCGTTCTTTGGAAGAATTTCAGAAACAAAAAGTATCTTCAACGTCACAGAGGAAAAATACCTACAGATCTAAGTCGAGGAACTCTACCGAAGTACTAAATACTTCATCTGACAGTGATTCATTAAGAAGAGATTTAAATAAACTATCTGCTGATTTAGAACAGGTTTCTGAGAGAAAGGAGAAACATACTCACTTAATGACTTCACCTAACAGAATCAGTATGACAGGGGAAGACATTTCTATTTCTGTCTCACCAAAGTATCAACATTCATATTCCCTGCCAACCTCGGTTAATGGTAATGGAGGAGATTTCTTGGAGGTTAACAATGGCAGAGAAGATTCAAGAATTCATACTTTACTTTCTAATTATCAGTTACCTATGGAAAATAACTTTACCAACAATGAGTTTTCGCATAGAAATTCTGCTCATATTCCAGTAACTACACCCTCTGGTGATGGCCTGTATATAAATTCAAGGTAAGATGTCTGTATGTAGCTCACTCTCTTTCTTTTAAGCATGAAACTAATACACCTTTATGTTAATGCATCCTCTTGTTTGTTTGTTTCCTGTTATATTTTATATTAATTCATTTATTTCTAGAAACCCTAAAACAAAGAGTGAAGCAACTGACCAGTTCAAGAAATTTGAGCCAGAGAATCATACAGGTACAGCAAAACCTATTTACAGTATATATTCCAATATATAAGCTGACCCCTAATTTTAACCAAAAATCCAAACTCCACTTATAACTCCCTCTCCACCTCCCTGCCCCTCTCTCACACACACACATAGTAAATATACTTTGTTGTTTTTGCTTTCTTTCAAGCAGCAGGTGGTGTAGTTTTGACTGACATAATGGATTCTGAAGAATCTAAGGACCATATTGAATCAGCAGATGCATATCATAGCAGCAGCTGTGACCCTAGAGAAAGCAGTTCCCAGAGTAAACCGGATCCATCACCATCTGGATCAGACAGTAGTGCCCTATCTCAGAAGACTTGGACCTTGCAGCCTTACAAGTAATTGTTTTTTTTTTTTCGTGCTGATCACTTTGTATGACATATAACCAGTTGTGTGTGTGTTTCTTGTTTCTTTGAAACTTCTTTGAGAAATATAATTGTCAACTTTGTCTGAGGAAGCTCGACGTGATGATGATGTGTGTGTACATGTGTGTATAAATAAGGACATCTGTGTGTCTAAATGCATGTATAAACGAGTAGATATATATGTTTGAATAAGTACATAGGCATAAAGGAGTACATGTGTATGAATGAGTATATCTGTGTGTCTAAATGTATATATAAAGGAGAACATATGTATGTATGAATGAGTACATAAGTATGAATTATTGTTATTTACCTTCGTATCTTTGATGTCGTCCTTTCACATTCATTTTTACCGTTTATTTATTTATTTCATTCAGACCTGCTGGCTCCCGAGATTGGTATTACACTGAGAGGTCAGAATTCCTACCATATTCTGTCTGTGATGGTGGCACCACCACAACCACAACAACAACAATGGAAAGTGGAGACACAGGTAAGGTTAATCCTTCTTTAACTCATTACCATTTACATTACTCTATATATACTATTGTATTTTCATGGTAAAGGCTTTATCTCACATAATATCGAATCTGTAAGATTTTGATATTATTTATTTTGAGAATACCTTAACATCGGTAGGGGTGGCCTGTTATGGCTACTTTGAACAGAAAGAGGTGAGAGAATTCTGAGGTGGTTTTCAGTGGGTTGATATCAAAATGGTTAAGTAACTCTTAAAGTAAACTGTAAGAAGTACTTGATACCTCCCCTAGTTTGTCATGACTTACTAGCTCTATATGGATGTTTATATTGATTAAATAAATGATTTAGTTTTCCTTTGACTGTGTTATAGGTTCTGATGATGCTATTGGACCTCATTTCCAAAAAGAATTCCTTGGTTCTCGGCCAGACGGCCCTTCTCAGCCCGGTATTTATAGTCGTGTTCCTGGTAAAAAGAAGTTTAATGCATCTGACAACCCTTTACTTTCGACTATTCAAGAACGATCTAATTTGGTAAGTATAATTAAGTTACTAATTGCAATAGAAGGCATATATGATATGTTTATCTATAGTAAATCTACAAAAGTCTTGCTATGAGTATTTTAAGCCTTAATCATGTCACAGCTATCTTAGTAGCCATGTGAGAATGTCAGACACATGTTTCAGGATGTTTATCCATCATCAGTGACATTTCCTCACTCAGTACTGAGATAAGAAAAATCTTATACTTTATTACATTCCTTCACTCAGTAATTATGTTATTATATACAGTAAAACTTCATACAATATGGTATTCTGATGTATTTCCTCTCTCCACTACTCATAACTAATTATTATATTGCTTATTTTTTTCATAAATTTCATAGAATGCCAAGGAGAAGATGAAAATTGAAAGAGATGAGGTAAAAGAGAATACATGCTTGTACAGAAAAGTTAGAAGAAGCCGAGTTGGTGAACAGGATAAATATTCCAGCTTTGATACAAAGAAACTTGCTGAATCAAACCATTTAAACCAAGTGTTTTCTACAGCAACAGAAGCTGATTATATGTCTTCAGGTCGACGTGAAGCTTTCAGGAAAATTTTGAGTTCAAAAGATCAGTCAGATCACACAGGTAACAAAGGTGCTTCGAGATATAGAAACGCGTGTGATGAAGTCCTTGATACACAAGGGATTAACTGTAACGAAACAACTCTGCATGGATACAAACAGCAATCGTCCTTTGACTCAGTGACTACAGTTGAAACACCCAGTGATTTCAGCGTTGAGCCTGGCTCAGCTACATCAAGTAATAAGACTATTAAAGGTTCCAGTTTTCTTGAACAGGATTCAGACGTCCCTCTGGTTCCTCTGACTAAACCAGAGGCAACAGATGTTCAACAAACCTGGGAAGATATTGCTGGTACTAGCCAGCACTTACCCAATGGTGAACAAGTGGTTTTCAGAAGGGATATTAGCGCGGTAAGTTAGTTCAGAGTGAATTCTATTAAAAATCAAGCTTTAGTTATTTTTCATTCATCAACATTTCCATGTTGGCATGGGTTAGACAGGTTGTCACGGTCAGACTAGACAGGTCGGGGAATCACACCTTGCAATATGGATATTGATCTTGTTGTATAATCCCAGGTCAGTGGGTTATAGTGGTTCTGCTAGTGTCATGATAAAATGCACCCAGTCCCCTCTGTAAAGTGGTTGTGCTGGTGTGGGGATTGAATGAGTAAGCCTGTGTTTCCCTAATTTACCTTGAAGATCTGGACGTTTATTTTATATTTTTATATTCTTATTTCAGACTTACAAACCAACTGAAACAGCCAAGAGTCAACTTTTAAGAAAAGATTCTTTAGGTGTCAGGTGAGTAGCTTTGATCTGGATGTCCCTTCACCTTGCTCTCTCTCTCTCTCTCTCTCTCTCTCTCATATTTAGTATGTGTACCATATCCATATGTTTTAAATGTCCAAGTTAGAAGATCAGATATATATATATATATACATACATTTATATATATATCACCATCATTATTTAACGTCCTTCTTCCATGCGCTAGCATATGAATATAAAATGATGACGATATTCAATATAGAATAACTGAAACAAGTGGTGTCCTAGCAGCCAGCAAAATGCTGTTGACTAGATTGAAACACCAACCTCTTTAATCATTACATTTCTATATTTCATTGAAACTCGTGCTGCATTCTTCTTAGATTCTTCAACCCTTCAACTTTCTGTTTGTTTTTTTTAGAACCAGACAAATTTTGCAATCATCCGAGGAAGTGGACATGTTGTGGCAGAAATTTCAGCAGCAGGCATCACTACCTTCTCTTGATAATAGTCTTGACAACAGCCGTTTAGAACAGATACAGTATCTTGTGAAGAACCCGACCCAGGCATTGATACGCCGTTCTATTAACATGTTGGAGGAAAAGAGACAGCAACAGGCTGAGATAGCTGAACAGAAGCTGGAATTTCAGAGACAAGAGCTGTTGAGACAAAAGCTTGAAGATATTGATGTATCCACTCAAAGTTCCGTTAGTTTGTATACCAGTGATGCGGAGTCAATTTACAGTGTTTCAGAAAAGAGTGAGTCAATGTCTGCATCATATTGGCCTGTAGAAAGAAGCGGCGTCAATGTTGTTGGAAATGGATCTCTTGACCCAATGATTGTCAAACTGAGGAAAAAGATTGAGAAGCAGCGTAAGAAGTGTGAACTTATGAAGAAAAAAGATAAAGCTAGTGAAGAGAAACTGCGTAAACTAACAAATATTTTAGTTACACGACAGATGAATGATCTTATCTTGGCTTCAGAGATGAACAGTTTGTCCACGACATCCACTGCAACGTGTATAACTAACTCAACTATGGAATCAACTGGGTTGGCTTCTTCCAAGAAGATACCTTGGCATTCCCAACATTGCGGTAAATGTAGAACCTGCAGTGAAAGGTTGGCCTCAAAACCTAGACATGGCTTGAGAGTTAAACAGCCTAAACGGCCACACCGTGAAGTATCTACAAACTTCCATTCGAAGTGTACTGCGAGGAGCACTGAATCAAAGTTTGGAATGTCGTCTCTTCCTGTTGGCAAGACTTCAAGTGACCGCAGTATAAAACATCTGACAGATGATGATGATGATCCAGTAGATAATAATAGACATCGTTGCATTATGTTGGCCCCAACTTCCTGTGGTGGCTTTACAGAGAAACGAAAACCTCTCACTAGGAAAACCAGATCAAAACAAGACGCTATGACTATGGTACGCTCACCTTTGACTGTCTGCGATGTAAACTTTAATAATTCTGTTAGCCAAGAAGACTTGCGTAAAATATCTGTGGCTGTGCAAACATCTCCATTACTTGTAAATAATACTGGACATGAAACTGCAGTTGATTATATTCCTCCATCAAATATGAAAACTACTTGTAAGTTTTACTCTTTCTACATTTTAACTTAATTTATTACATGTGTGTGTGTATATATCATCATCATCATCATTTTACGTCCACTTTTCCCTGCTTGCAAGGGTGGGGCGGGAACTGATTCTGGCTTGATTTCTACAGCTGGATGCCTTTCCTAACACCAACCATTTATCCAACCACCAATCATTTACAGTGAGTGCTGGGTGCTTTTTTTGCAGTGGAATGATATGGACCGTAATCCCTATCATCTCATATCTAACAAATTTAATATAGAAATGGCTTCTACAGGACAAGAACTGTTTCATTGAGATGTCTAAGTATTACAGACAAATAACTTTTTAATTGATATATATATATATTTATTAAAATAACAGATTAAAGTTTAAGCAAAGAATCGCTGCTTTCACCCTTAACGGGATCTTCTGAAACTATTTGCTCTATGGATATTTGATATATATTTATCCTTATCAAGCCCTCTTCACATTTTAGTCTTCACATTTATTATTATTATTACATTATATCCCCTTTTTTTTTATTTGTCTGAAGACTTTCTTTTTTCCATGTTTCTCGTCTCTCAGCAAGCCATGAAATCCCGGTTACACCTAAACCCTGTCCTGTTGAAGACATCAAAGTTATACCAGTGCCTTTTATGTGGACTCCTAAGAAACAGAAATCAAAGAACAAAGCTGTCCACTCAGTTGACAGTCATCATAGCAGTCAGAAGAAGAAAATAGCAGAAAAAGGTATCATCATTATTATCATCATTGTTATTATCACTACCACTGTCGTCATCATTTATTGTGTTTCCCTTTCTAGCAGGGATTATATTCCACTCCCACCCTCAGGGCCATCTGAAAGGGCAGCCAAGTGGTACATTTCATTTACAGATGCTCTCGTACTGTACAGGGTACATTTTAGAGATGTTGCTGTTAAAATGCCATAAAGTGTCCTGACGACATTGTGTAATAAAATTGCCAGGTATTTCAGTTTGTTACAAGCAGCATGACATCTTGAGCAAGTGTCTTTACCATAGCAGTTACTGGTTGATCCAAGATTTGTGAGTGTCCTGGTGGGGTGGGTCTTATTTTGCATTTAAGTTTTTTTACTTTTATTTTTCATTTTCATTTTTTTTTTTTATGCTTTGTTTTATCTCAGTTCTAAATGTTGTTCTTTTCTTGTTGTAGACAACAGAGCTGAAACATGGTTTGTCTCTCTTTCTGAGATGAATATGAGCCAAACTGATCTCAAATGTAAACCAACTTGTACTTCCAACAGTAAAAGAAACTGGACACGTGTGAAGAGTGGTTCAACCCAGTTGGATGGTATGAAGAAAGTTTCCAGACAGAAAGATCCAATTCCTGTCATCTTCAATAACTCATTCGACAACCATTCTGCTCAGAGCAACAGAGGAACATTGCAGGTGATAGGTCCTTTCTTCTTTGTTGGAATGGGTTGAAAGGTCACATGGTCACACACAGTGTCTTGTCATTTGTCATGCTTCTCTCTCATCTAGTACACACTGCAAGAGTTGGTTGCAATACTGAGAAGGACCCGCCAAACCCATTCAAACATGGAACAACGGACATAAAATGATGATGATGTTCCACTTAGACATAGATGATTTGGGGCTAAACATCATCATTTTATGTCTGTTTTTCCATGCTTGCATGTGTTGGACAGGTCATCTCCAGCATGGCTTGCCTTTACTCATTGTTCTGTGAGGTTCAGCATTTTAAGGCCAGCTTTAACCACTTATGTCTACGTCTTCCTTGACCCTCCTCTACTGTGGCTCCATTCCGTTGGGCATCTCTTCAACAACAAAGCATCACCATGACGGGATATACATTGATGTTGCTTTTTATTTACAATACATTTCAGGAAGCCTTTCAGAACTACATGCAGAATTGGATATCACGGTGCAGGGAACGACAGAAACGGATTTCTTTAGCTGCACAAGAGCGGCGTTACCAGTTGCAAATGGAAATGGAACGTAACAGAATCTTTGAAAATAAGAAACCTTCAACAGTTTTGTCTGACAATGATCTTATCTGTGGTAAGGATTTCTCAACATCTTCTCAATAATATATTTGGTTAGAACTCAAGTGGAGCTACTGACCTCACAGATAGACTAGGGTCTTCATCTCATTTATTTATGTTCCCACACTCTAGTGAGTCTGCATCTCTTTTAACCCTTTAGCATTCACATTACTCTATATTTACTATTGTATTTTCATGGTAAACACGTTCTGATATTATTCATTTTGCAAACAATACCTTTTACCAGTTACAGCTGGTTTAAATGTTGAGGCCATTTCTTTGATGCTGTTGTTGTTGTTTTCTAATATATTTAAATTCTATTTTAGAAAATCTTTACAAACCAAGGAAGAGAGAGTTTTCCAAACAAGAAATGAAAGAATTAAATTGGAAGTAAGTTAACTTATTTTACTTTATTAAACCTAACAGTATTGTGATGATGATGAACTGCAACAGTTTCTTTCTTCTACCTTAACAGGCGTTACAGGAATCTTCCAGAGGTGATAAATCGAAAGGTTGAACAAACCCGCAGAGTCCAGTATAAATGTAACAAAACCAAAAGTCGGGTGTTCAGTATGGTATGTATAACTAAATAATGTTTTTTATTGTGGCTCCTGTTATGATATATGTATACAGCACCCAGTCCACCCTGTAAAGTGGTCCTGCTGGTGACATGACAAAAAAACACCCAACCCACCTGGTAAATTGGTTGAGTTGGTGATACATCAAAAAGAGCCCAGTCCACCTTGTGAAGTGGTCCAACTGTATTGCCACTTTATCAATGTCCTGCTCTATTCCTGTATTTAATTATTTATTCTTTTATGTTTTTGTTTTAACAGAAAGTACAGAGAAATGTATTAAACAAAATTAGTAGAAAGATCTGAGAATTCCCACACTTCTGCCTTATATAGAAGCTGCTGTAACAGACGTGTATATATATATATATACACACACACACACACACATATATGTCTATATATAAGTGTATGTATGCTTATGTATATATATATAAAAATGTATGTACATAATGTCCATATATATTGTATCATATTGTATAATATGGATATATAAATCCTATTATATTTTCAATAAACGATTTTTTCATATGCACCATTCTAGATTTTATTTATTAACCTGTCCTTTTTCTTATGGTAATGCAATGATTCTGCAGAAATAGTCAAGCGCTAAGCTTATTTCTTTGTCATATCACTTCATGTATCCTAAATCCCATCTAAGAATGTAGGGAGAAAGGTTTGCAGGCATGGCTATTTCCAGTCGAGTCCCAGCTCGCTGCCATTGGAATAACAGGAAGAGAGAAAAAGGCTGCAGTTTGCATTGCAGGATGAGGGAGGTAGCAGAAAGCCATGAGGCGAAGATGGGCAGTAATTTGGTCACCAATGTGAAGGTTGAGGTTAAAAACACCCAGGATTTAGTAATATAACTAAATTTCTCATTATTTATGACTCATATAATTAGTGCCATTGTCTGACAGTCATAGACTATTAACCCTTTAGCATTTAAGTTACTCTATATATACTATTGTATTTTCACAGTAAACACTTTATTTCACATCATATCGAATCTGAGATTTTGAGAACAATACCTTAACATGAGTATGAGTGGCCAGTTATGGCTGATTTGAACAGAAAGAGGTGAGAAAACTGGCCGGATATGGCCGGTTTAAATGCTAAAGAGTTTGAAGTCAGAGTACAGAAGATTAAAAAAGAAGTCTAGCAACCTCTTCTAGAGAACAAAAACTAACATTCTCCTAGAAATAAAAAAAGAGAGTATATTATTTTTTATGATGATGATCTTGGCTTTAAGTATTTTTATTTCTCAGTCTAAAAACAAATACTGAGTACACAGGAAGAATCCATGAGACACCTGACAGGTAACAAAGTATAGAGGGCAATTCCTAAAGTTTCAAGTTCATTTTGTAATTTTGTGTAATCAAAGAAATCTTTAAGATAGAAAACTTTTATTGTTGGAATATCAGCCCATGTTGTATTGACTTCTTTGATTAAGTTGTTAATAATGGTAAAAAGTTCACTTAATGCTGTGTCTTCTGAAATAGAATCTGTTGTCAAAATAGAACCTTTCAAGGCCAAGATTTTATTACATTCATAAATGCGATATTCTAAATGGACGCTGCCGGATGTAATAGTATATTCCTGTTGTATAATGTCACTTTGTTCAGTTAAGTGTGCTCTACAATCCCATTCAATATGAGCATTCCTGGGCAAACCCGATAAAACGACAATCTGTAGAATTGGACTTAGTTCAGAAGAATTAGAGAAATCTTCATCCAAGCTTAACATACGGTTCCATTCATCTTTGGCTAACTGAAGGAATGTTTTACCTGTAACATAGCAGATACACAAAGTAATATTTTGAAAAGTACACTCTGTATGCATAGCTTTCAGAATTCGATGTATGTGTCGTAAAGATAGTCTAGCTTCGGTTTTAATATTAAATGGTTCTGGAAATTGCATAGTTGCTGGACACAGTCCTATTTGTCCAGCTACAAAAATGCACATGTTAATTTTCACTGCTTGGCTGTATGGTCCGATGTTTGCTGGAGCCCAATGTGAAATACTTTGCACATGCATAGTATGTCTAGCTGGATGATGTATTTGAGAGTTACCAGCCACATCCATCTTCAAGAATACATTCGATGGTAAATCCATTTCAACACAAACACGGACAGGAGGGTTAGTCCCAAAATGTTTCTTATAAATGCTATTAATTACACTGTAATTTTCCATGTTTTTTATATATAAATGAACAGAGTAAATATTTTTCATACTAGAAGATTTAAAGTGAGACAGTGATTCTTTTAGTGATTCCATTACTTGCTGGCTTGCAGCTTCTACATTTCCTCCAGAAACTTCTCCAGAACCAACAAGGTTAGCAATCCAAAAAAATTCATTTGATTCTTTGATTAAAGGAGGTTTAATCTCTATTGGAACAAGATCTTCAGCAGCACATTCTTCCTCTGACTTCTCAAACTGTAAACTTTTTTGTTCTTCAGCAGAAAAGAGTTCCTCAATTAATAATTTACTGAATTTCATCGGCAAATCTAATACAGATTCATTTCTATCATCTTTATCTTCAAGATGCAGTGATTTGAAATTGATATACCCCACGGGAGCAAAAGCATCATCTGAATGACACACAACATCAGTGTCATCAATTACTATCTTTTTCTTAAACAGTGGACAATCAAGAGTGAATGTTTCATACTCTCCACCTTCTCCACAAATATTTAAACCATATTTATGCTGAAGTTTAACCATACTTGGAAATATTTCTTTCAATGAAAGTCCGAGGTGTTTCTCAGGTAGCAGCCCCATGGCTGCAACTTTAATAATTATTGCATGTACTTTGGCATCAATCATTTCAGCAAGGAGTTCTTGTTGGTCTCGGCGCCACAGATAAGCAAGAACTGTCAGTCCAAGACGGCTGCAGACGTTTTCAACACGGACACGTTGATAATCAGAAAGTATGGCTCCCACCGACACAGCGTTGACTTCTTTGACTTGGTCCATTACCAATTTTAACAGATTATACAAATCTTCAACTTCATCTCCTTCGGTCAGTTCATAATCCCTTTCTATTTTTTTGGAGCTCCCCTTTATGGTTCTCTGATACAACGGTACGCCCATAGCTTCTCCATATAAGTCTACAGCATGATGACCAACAGTCTGTAGTGAAAAACATGTATGTGTTAATAAATTATTCATAATCAGTGAAGCAGAGATGAGCTGGGTATAAATGGAATCATATGTTGCATGCAAGATAGAAGACTGCGCTGGTATCTACATGATGATCGTTGGATGAAGAAGTGCCAGGAGTTCCCAGAGAATGTAGAGGAAGACATGGGTAGATGTGGTGAGAT
Organism: Eledone cirrhosa; assembly: GCA_964016885.1. Lineage (NCBI taxonomy): Eukaryota > Metazoa > Mollusca > Cephalopoda > Octopoda > Eledonidae > Eledone > Eledone cirrhosa. The sequence goes on from OZ024755.1 coordinate 3,384,127, forward strand.
TGAAAATGTTGATGTTCAATTTAAATTGTTGCAAGTTGACTCCTTCAGGAAAGACGTGTGCCAGGAAAGTATTCAAGACAATATGACATCTGGGGAGGAAGGAATGGACTGTGTGGTTAGTGAAGGGTCTGGAGAGTAGGACAATGATATGGTGGACTAAATCTCTTCAAGCCGGTGCCCCAGCATGGCCGCAGTCTTACGAGAGAAAATAGTATAGGAAAGGAATAAATAAAAAATATTCTCAACACTTTTATCAATAATATAGTCGGTAGAGCACTGGACAACTATCGGAGAAGGGATTATCAGCGTGTCTCTTGTTTATATCAACAGCGGTAATGTTGTGACATCAGCCTTACGTGTGTAGAAATAACGCAATAATAACTAGAGAAAAATTTAACAGACAAAGGGAAGTAAATCTTGAAACATTCAGTAAGAGTCTTGCACGAATTCTTTCCCCTTGAATCATACTCAAATCGGTTTTGTAGTTGCGATATAATGACACCAAGTCTCTATTGGACGCTCGACCAGGTAAAAATGTCTTGAATAAAATAAATAAAACTATACTAAGAAACGCGAACTTATTCGCCATAATCACACTCCTAACACATCTAATGAAAACGTACGTAACTTCGTACAAACCCTTTTAACAATCGCTGTTGTCCAAGGCGATACTATACTCAATAGATAATTTTACAACAGTTCTAATAAAAGTAATACTAACTTTCTAACAATTTGTAGAATATAGTATCATGCCTGCACCAATGACAGAGATAGATACTGAAAAGAAAACGCTGTTAAAAACCTAACTAAAAAAAAAAGTCCTGAAATGGGAAAAAAAATAATACGAGAGAATATATGCTGTATTTTATATTTGATGAAATAATCGAACTAACATTTTATTATCATAATACAAACATAAGATTAAATAGAAATACAAACATATTATTAATTAATTATTGCTAGGGCTAGGAATCTTAAATATATAATTGTTTCTACTTTGGCCACATGGCCAGCAATTATCCCAGTACATTACTGGTACTTTATTTTATCGACCTCGTGTATATATATATATATATATATAATACACACAAATATACGATCAAAGCTGAAAAAAAGAAAAGAAAAAAAAATCAATTCAACACTAAATGCGTTAGTCACAAGGGACATTGGAAATAATTAAAATAACATTAGTTAATGACAATTAAAACAACATTAGTTAATGACTAATATTGTTTAGAGACATCATTTATGTGGGAACAATAGTTTAATTAGTGTTAGCTTTTAATGCAATAAACAATAAAATATGTTAATAAAAAAATACTTATGTAATAATTTCTGAGGCTTTTGAAGGTTGTATTCGTTCAAAACATATCAACGGGCCCTGGCTCGGGTTAATATCCCACAGTTCTGGAGCCGACTGGTTTATCCAGAAGTGATGGGAAGAGACCAGACGGTCTTACCCTTTGTCCATGGGCGAGGGGTAGGTGTCTCATCTGGGATGCCACAGTCAGTGACTCTTTTGCTCCCTCCCACACAATGGACGCCGCGATGAATGTGGGGGGTCATGGCTTCCGCTGCCGAACGGATTAAAATTCGGAAATACCAGGGACTTATCAAACAATTATTTTTTCCAGCCTGTGGCGTTCGAGACGTTCGGTGGAGTTGGGTCGTTGACAGCGAAGTTCTTGTCTTCATTGGCAGCTTGCCCTACTGAGGTGCCAGGTGATGCCCGTGAGGGTACTTGGTTATTTCAGCATCTTAGCCTCGCCATCACCCAACCTTACTGAGGTGTCAGGTGATGGCCGCGAGGGTACCTGGTTATTTCAGCACCTTAACCTCGCCATCACCCATGGTAATGCTGCAAGTGTGTTGGCTTGCCTGAAAGTGTACAGTTAACCCCCAAGGTGTGAGGTGTTGCAGATTGTCACACTTGGTGGTGAATTCCACCACCACCACCCTTCTTTCTTTCTTTCCTTTATCATTTTTGTTCAAGTTATATACGGTTTAGATATAATTGTCCTGAACGGATTGCGAGCAATTTTTGGTGTTATTTACGCATTTGTTATATTATTTATGTATATATTTGAAACACATTTGCAACGTTATTCTACTGTAAATTTATACCACTATAATAAAAAAAAAATTAAAGAAAAAGAAGATATTTCTTGCAATTAGAAATCAGAGGAAAAACAAAATTCACTCCGATAGCGAGGTGGGTGTAAATGTAAAAATTAACTTAACTACGGGATACCCCTTACGACATTATCAAAGTATTTATATTTATATTTTGGGGGAAATACGTATTTTTCTTTTAGACTACTTCAAAATTTCCAGCAATGAATAACACGGATATTATATTCAAAATCTTTTATGTATTTAAAACATATAAATCCAGTAAAATATTCAAAATAAAAGAAGTTACGAGGCGGTGTTTGAGATGATAAAAACACGTGTGGAGTTCTAGAGTCTGTGGTAATATATAAAACTATATGAAGAATCTCGAAATAATGTAATATTGTACAATACTAGTTGAGCTCTGTGTGTATAGAAATAACTTGGAATATCTAATTTTTTTTTATTTTGATGATAATAAATGATTTATATATCGTCTGCCACAAAGGCGTGTGTGATTCTCTCTCGCTCCACACACATATATATATATATATATATTAGTATTATACCAGTTTTAAACTAGTAAGACCATTATTTAGCAGAGTACTCGATATTTAGGATAGTAAAGTGTGTAAATAGTAGAGAACCAGGGCTGTGCGGCTGAGCTTTTGCCGCCTCGACAGCAAATTCCAGACTAGAATATATATATATTTATATTTTACTAATTTCCACTCATATATATATATATATATATTATGAAGTAAAATTAGATGTGTGTTGGTGTGGTAAGCACGAATCATTAAAAATAACAACACATCATTTACGTAAATATGATTGCTTGAAATCATAGCCATGTGGAATCATAGCCATCCCTATATCCACTGTTTTGTATAGAACCTTACTTCCCTTTTCTGATATATATATATATATACACATGCACAGGGTTCGTCTTAGCAGTCGTTCGACTTGCTAGAAATAGGAGCCAAGTCTCGTTTAAATACTATTATACTGTACTTAAATAAAAAACGATGAATTGATGAAAGTAATCTCAGTAATATGTTAACAGATGGGATTGTCACGACTAGATCCCAGTTAAACATAGGTTTGTTAAATAATGAGGTTTTTAACCGAAGTCAAAATGAATAACATTCGCACTAAAAAAAGGAAGTTTACCTGAAACATATAACTGTCCATTTCGTCTACATTGTGTGGTCTTAAATTTGCCAAAGCTACAATTTCGTGGCCTTCTGCCACACATTGCATCATATTGTAAGTACTGTCTTTACCACCACTGATTAAGGCGACAACTTTCATGTTTAATTACTACAGTTAAGACATTCAGAAGAAATCTTCTTCGAATTAGTCGAGTGTTAAGAAAAGTTACTTCCCTTTGTTCCCTCTCCCTCTTTCTTTCTCTCTCTCTAGTAATAATTATTTTAATTGCAATACAAAAAACAGGGACAGCGGGAGTTAACATAGAACGTGTAATAAAAGATAAACGGAAATAATTATCAATGACAGTGCCCCAGCATGGCCACAGGTTGTCGGCTGAAGTACGTAATAGAGCAACGGAGTAACAATAAATTAATAACAATAAAATTCCCCAACAGGGTGGAAGTACCACCCCTGGGCAACCTAGGAACCCCAAAGGGCCTAAACCACCCTAATCCCTAAGAGCACTATTGGAAGGTGCTCCTCTCTTTAAATTCAACTGCCTACAGGTGCATAGTCAGGGTAGGTCTATTCACTCAGGCCATCCTCGTTACATTCACACACCTTTTAACAAATCTACTGGGAGTCAGCACTGTCCTCTCCACTCTCACCTTTCTTTCCAAGCGGAACTTGAACAATTTGATAAGAGGAAGAGGAAAGTATTATTTCACATAAATATACATACAAATAAAAACAATTTATATTTTAATAAAAGAGAGAGAATGGGGAGAAACTATGCAGTCTTAATCCCACACCACAGCAAAGGCAGCACTTGTCCCAGGGGGTTCAACCAGAGAGGGCGACAGTCTGGTGATGTTGTGCTGAAGTTCTTCAGTCAGTTTTTCAAACCTTGCGTTACAATCTTTGACCCCCTTTCACTCTTGTTATTATTTGCATATTCTAGAATGTTTTCTAACAGAGTTTCATGTGTTACATGATGTTATTTATTTATTTAATCAATTTATACATCCATATAGAGCTAGAAAGCCATGACAGCCTGAGGGAAGTATCTAGTATTTCTTACAGTTGAGAAACAAGACAAACCAAAAATAGACAGACATAAGTGAATATAAAAATAAAGTTTAAAATAAAATAAATGAAATAGGGAAGACCAGCTGGAGGCAAAATAAGCATTAAAAAAAGCTAAAGAAAAAATTGGAGGCAATGGAAGGAGTAGAACAACTAGAAGGTTCTGTTAATATAAAGAGTTTATTTTTACTTTCATGTCAGATAGAGAATTGGTGTGGACTTTACCAAAAAGTACAACAGCAAAACAATTATTATTTAGATTATCTTAACACTGAAAATTTGTTCTTATCAATTTGAGAAAAGATTTGTACTAGCTTTTAAATATTCTAAATAAACATTGCTTTTTTAGTGAAGTTCAGAAGAATTGTATTGCTTCTTCTTTAGCCAGGTCAAGAACCAGTTTTTAATCTTTCTTGTGACTAAGAGCTGATTGTTATAACTTGAGCCATGAATTGAACCCAGACAATGAAAAACTAAGAATTCATGTTAAACAATAATCTATTTTATTTACACAAATAGTCAAAAGACTTGTGGACCCTGTGCTGTTGATAATGTATTGAATGTATTTCAATTTTTCGAGTCCACGATTCGTATGCCATATCATCATCATCATCGTTTAATGTCCATTTTCTTTGCTAGCATGGGTGAAGCAAGTTGTTCCATTAGGGCAAACTGGGTCAAGTGACCATGTCTTGCTCATGTAGAACTGTTTCTTGCTAGGTTTCTATGACTGGATGCCCTTCCTAATGCCAACCATGTTAAGGTATTATTCTCAAAATAAATAATATGAAAATTTTGTAGATTCGATATTATGTGAGATAATTATGTGAAATAAAGTATTTACTATAAAAATACAATAGTAACTATAGAGTAATGTAAATGCTAAAGAGTTAAGCTAAATTTAGGCCAATGCTTCAGTATAACTCATAACTTTCATTTTTTTAAACTGTTGCTACTATTATTTTATTTGACAGTCAACAAAGACTTCTTTTTTAAAAGTTGTTTTGCAACAGCCTCTTTATTTGTTTTAATATTTTATATATTTTTACAAAGTTGATCAAGTACAACTATGTTCATTTTTCTGTTGTGGTTAACTTATGTTGTAACAACGCCCCCAAAAAGTTCAGTCATATGATTTCAAATAAATAATGTGATGAATCGGCAGTCACTCAAGCGGCTGACAAAATAAATATTTTGCTGTATTTGATCCAGTTTTCTTTACTCTTAGTTCAAATTTAGTTCATTCTTCCCCTCCTCCGCCTTCCCCTCTGAGACAGTCATGATGGCAGAAACCTCAGACATGCCATCCAGAGGGTCCTATTAGCAGCAACCATCTCCAAATGACCCAGCTGAATCCTCAAACATGACCCACCATTCGTGCTAGTTGTCTACGTTTGGGTCTTGTACCATTTGGTTTTGCCCGTAAAATCTATCCAGTGATTTTTTCCTAAGATGTATATATATATTCCTGATGATTTCTAATGAATGAAACAGTTCTAGTCCTGTAGAATCTCATCTATATTAAAACTTTTATACTCTGCTATGTATTGAGTACCTTACTTACTGTGGTTACCTCCGATTCAACCCGGAATAACGTGTATATATATATATATATATATATATGTATATATAACGAAGGAAATGTGGTAAGGAACCAGGTGGACCATAACGCACCAAAGTACTCAATACTTAGGGTAGTAGAGTGGGTAATAGGAACCAGTAAGATCCCGACGGCTGAGCTCAAGCCGTTTCGACGGCTAATTCTGAGAATTAGCCGTCGAAACGGCTTGAGCTCAGCCGTCGGGGTCTTACTGGTTCCTATATGTATATATATATATATGTATATATATATATATATATATATATATATATATATGTATATGTATATATATATATATATACTTTTTTTTTTACATGGGTTGACTGAAAAGTTCATGGGCTACCAAGATACTCTCATGGAATGACCAAATGAGGTTTATTTTTTATACATAGTCCCTGGAAAGAAACAATGCAGTTATTAATAAGAAGAGTTGAAATTAATCCATGCAAGATTTCACAGCTCTAGCATCACTCCATCATAGTCAACTTATGAACTTTTGAAGCCACCCTCGTACATAACTTGAACTGTTCTAACAAACCATTACTCTCAGCTTCATAGATTGAACACAGTAAACAAACCATTATTTCACTCTTAATCTTCTTAGCATCCACCAAACCACATTCTCAATGTCAATAAAGACAAAAATAAAAAAAATAAGTTTTTTTTTTCCTTAGCAAATAACTCTGCCTGTTATTGAGTTGCTAGAAATTTGGCATCTGAGTATATGTTGGCACAAGTCCAATCTTTGCTAAAACATTCTTAACTTCTTTCATGACTTGATTCTTCAGTTTAAGACCTTTCGATTTATCTTTCCCCTTTGGACTTGTATCATCATCATCATCATCATCATGTTTATGAGGGGCCCTCCAAACCTGAAGTGCCATGGGCATCCTAAGCTATACATTCAACCCTTTGCTATCCATTCTTTGTTGTACAACTCTTGTTTTACATTGCAACTATAATACCCATTTCATGCAAAAAGCTAAAGATACAATAGGCTTATAAACATTCACTTCTGTGTATAATTTCCTATTATTTCTATGCTGGTGTTATATTTAACCTGACCATATCTGTTTACCGGGTCCATAGTGATTGTTCTAATTATTGTTTGGAGGCATAGATAACATTATGTCACAACTTATTTTTGTGTATTGATAAACTGTGTTTGCTTTTGAAATTATCTTCGTCAACCTCACTAATAAAGCTTCACTACTTTATATATATATATATATATATATATATATATACATATATATATATATATATATATATATATATATATATATATATATATAGTGGACGTTAAATGATAATGATGATGATGATGGTGACAGGGTGTGCAGTTTGTTCACTGTACACAATCATTTTCACTTTCATCATTATATATATACCCATGTAACATATATACTTAGTCGGGGCCGATTGACACAGATCGAACCTTGAGCTGATCAATCGCGAAACACGCGTCACACCTCAATAAATGTAATGACAATTTGACACCTTGTCCATAATATATATATATATATATATATATATATATATATATATATATATATATATATATACATACATGTGTGTGTATGTATATATCCTTATATATATATATATGTATGTTATATATATACACACACACAGATATACATATCTGTGTATGTATATATATATATATGTGTGTGTGTGTGTGCGTGCGTGTGTACCGGATGTAAAATAGAGACTATGTTGGTGTCTATCATTAATTTAAGCCATTGTTTCGTAATTCATTTTCTCATCTTTTAAATAAAATCTTAAATCATGATTTTGAAGATAGTTATTTCATTTTAACATTTAACGTATTTAATGTGAGCGCAATTTATTTCGAGTAGTCAATTACATATTTAAATTAAACCTTTAACCTCTAGAGGTCAAAAGCACCTTTGACATTTTCTTCTTATTGACGTAATATTAAAATATTGATAAAATCTGGATTTAGATTATAAAAAATATTAACAAATTAAAATAGGAATCTAAAAATAGAGTATACTTAATATACAAATAATGTGAACCTCTATTTAATGAGTATTGCTCATGATATTTGCATACGAACACGGCCATATTAGATATTTACTTCGTATGTTATATTGAAGCAAATATCTTGGTTATAAAAATCGCCTTTCATCTTGCGCACGGAACTGATACTGAACGTATATCGAAAACGACATTTTGTCATTGTTACTTCTCTATCAACTATCTATGACAATTTTCTTAATTGCTATCACTTGACACAGCGGAATATCCAAATTTGTTTAGCACAAACAAAAGATAACATCTCAAAAGATTGCCATACAATTCGTCTCTACGCATAAAATATTTATATATATAAATATAAACTTAAATATATATATATATATTTATATTTATACAAACATTAAAAGACTAAAAAAGACTTCTGTAAGGTTCGTTCATTTTCTTCCTTCTTCCCACTCATTTACAAAGGAAATTTATCTTACATTTCGTGTGCTATATATATGTGATTTTGTGGAAACCTATTTTTACATACATAGCTTGACTCTTTATTAAGGCTATTTTCTCTTACAGAATTTTGTCTTAGTTTTAGCGAAATTATGTATATTTAATACATTTCCCCGTGTCTATATTTCAGCTAGCTTGCCTTCCTCCTTAATTCTATTTATATATATTTATATATAACAGTTCTAAGCAGTTTCGAAGTGGCGGTTCTGGCTAATTTTATTTTCACATTCTACCGTATTTTTACGAGGAGCAGAAAAGTAGAACTATGTACGATATTATATATAAACCACCTAATCTAGAATCCTTTATTAAGCCTTTATTTAAATTAATACAATTCAATAAATGGATTGGTTTATTAAAAAAAAGTTTCCAACTTTTTCATTTTTTTTCTTTCATTTTAGTGCGACTTCATTTTGTTTTTCGTCTGAACACTTGTTTACTGAATAATCATTTTATATGTAATGAAATTTTTTTGAATTTCCAATTCTAATTGTAGATCATTGTTTTTAAAGCTTACTATTGTATATATATTTCCAGTAAAATATTAAAATTTCCCAGCGGGTATACCGCATTCCTTACACCCCCATCTTTTTTTTTTTATTTTTTTTATTTTCTTGACTTCCAAACCTCCACCAAGGGACGTAATTCTGCCATTTCTCCTTTTTATATTTTTTCCTGTAATTAAATTTATATTTCCCTCCAACACTTCTCGTCTACTAAACTTCACATTGCTTGCGCCCATAACATAAGAAACCCCGATAAGAAATGTTTGCTTGTTTGGAAGTTTTTCGTCTGCGAAACTAACTAGGATCGATACTACGTACACGAACTACTTTTTAGAAAATTCTGCCGAGACCCCCCCTTCCCACCTCATTCTTCTGTGTTAAATGTTTTTATCAAGCTTATATGAAATACTCGTTCAAATAAAACTCATTTAAAAAAAATTCTTATAAGGTTCTGGTTCAATAGTTTAAGTTTATTAGATATGTGTATACATATATATAGTGTATTTGTCGGTCATATGTATGTACTTAGAGTACCTGCCTCACCCTAGTTGCTTGGGACACAGCCTGGCCGCCATCTTTGTTTATTCTTTAACATGGACATTCAGTGTCTTTTGTTTCAGTTTTGCTCTGCATCTTAACAATTGGTTGTGGTTGAATTATATCCATTTATATCGAAAAAAAAAAATCCCCCGGATCTCATTCTGGCCTGCTGCCCATTTAAATACTTTCGGTTTCACTTCTCTCATGACCTCTTTATTGCAGTCTCAGTATTTTAGAAATCTCTGCCGGTGCACTGCGTTTTATTTCGTGGAATCCCTCTTTCCGTTAACCAAAATACTATTATACTCTTATTCACTAGTATGTATTGCTTAATTACTGTTTTATTTTTTATACTTTCGGTCAATATTGGGTATAGTAAATGTCTGCGACAGAATTTAGCTTTTGGCAGACTTTTAGTAAATTTAGGGCCTTTCGATATCGTATTAAAAATGTGAATCTTTATCGTTAAATACGAATGTTATATATATATAATATATAATATATATAATATATATATATATATATATAATTATTATTAAATACACACCAATCTGTTTTAGTTTACATAGAATACGTGGACGAAATATTTTAATTTGCCTAATTGTCGCTCCAGAATCTTTTCCTATCGCAATAATAATTTTAGTATGGCTACTCGTTAAATAATTTCATATTCTAAGAAATACTTCTAAAACTTGAAGCTTCACACGTGCTCCGTTACGTTGATATTGGTGTATTTATTTATGAAACAATTTAAACATGGATGAAGGAAAAAAATACCCCCCCCCCCCTCTTAAAAAAACAAACAATTCTACTTAAGGGCTATTTTCAATTCTATGATTTTCTTCTTACAGTTACTGTTGCCTGTATCAGGCTCAAGACAAAACTTCAATCTTTTTTGTTTGTGGTGGATGACACTTTAGCTTTAAAAATGGACACAGTTGATGAACAGAATTCTGGCATTGGAAATATTGGTAGTACGAACCACGCATTAATCGCAAGTATTGAACAGAACTCAGGAGCACAAAATGCAAAGTAATTATACCCTTTTTCTTAAAGAATATTCTTATCTGAAGATATAGTTAAAATATATTGAATATATTTAAAAATATATTCTATTTTAAATGCAGGTAAAAATCTTATAGTGTAACTAATTAACATTTGGTTGCTATTTTAGATAAAGATAATGAGATTCAAACCAATTGTAATTAAATGTCTATTAATTTCTATGTATTTATGCTTTTGTTGTATTTTGGATTAATGTTCAATCGATTCCACTTGCAATGCTCAATATTTTATATATTTAAATGTTTCTTTTTTCAGTGATTCCGGTTGGAAAGCAAAATTAAATTTACCTGAAAGAGATAACAGAGTTAGAACTTCAGTAAGTCTTTTCTTGATAAATCTCTCAATACTTTTGCATTCATCTCAAATTTCTTTACCATATGAAAGGGTGTATTTAAAACCATGCTTTTACACAAGTTACAACTTGTGGTCTAGGAGTATGTGGGACTCAAGTGTATCAAATTCACATTTGAGCTTTTAAAGGTTTATTCTGGAGTAATTTAAAAAAAAAAAAACCTTAGTTATATTCTCAGTAACACTGGCTGGTAGATAACTTGATATTTGAAGTTTAATTAAACCCTATTGATATAGGCTTTAATTATATTATTTTCTACCATAGGTTCTTGTATGTTTATATATATATAATAGTTTCAAAAATAACCTGCATGATGAAGACTTTATAATTGAGATGGCTGTCTATCTTTCTGTTTTTTCCATTCTTTGTCTATTTTGAATATATGAACTCGAATTCTAATTGAAGTTTAAATTAACTCCTTATTCTAGGATGTAACAAACACAAAAGGAAATGAATTTGAAGACTTCTGTTTGAAGCGAGAACTATTAATGGGAATATTTGAAAAAGGGTGGGAAAAACCCTCTCCAATTCAGGAAGCTAGCATACCTATTGCTTTAACTGGAAGAGATATTGTAGCCAGAGCAAAAAATGGAACGGGTAAAACGGGAGCTTATGCTATTCCCATTTTAGAAAGATGTGATCCTGGCAGAGATGAAGTACAAGGTAAGTTGTTTCAATTGTACAATTAAGTACTCCTTCAATTCCTAGTAATAACTTTAAAACTCTTCATTTGGGTCACTAGCATTTTTAACTCTGGGCTTTTTAAGTAATTATAATGGATGGAAACTGAAGAATCTTAGATTAGGTATATCATTTCTAATGTATATCTTTAATGTATTATGGTAGGGCTTTTTAATTAATTTAAATGGATGGGAATTGATCTTAAATTGATGTATAGTTTCTATTGTGTATCTTTACTGAATTATGGTAGGTCTTAATATTTTTCACCTGTTCTGTTTTTCAGCTTTGGTCATTGTCCCAACGAGAGAACTTGCATTGCAAACTAGTCAAATTTGTCGCGAGCTAAGTAAACATGTTGGCTGCCAAGTCATGGTTACAACGGGTGGTACAAATCTCAAGGATGATATTATGAGACTTTATGATCAGGGTAAGTTATTTTCACTTCTAACACATTCTTATTTCTCTTCTAAATTATTGTATTTAACTTATTTCCATTCAATGTTAAATATTTTAACATCTAGCACACCATGACATTCTCTTTAATTATACTTATCCTTTCTATTTCCAGTCCATGTCATAGTGGCCACACCTGGAAGAATTCTTGACTTACTGAATAAGAATGTTGTAAAGAGCAGTAAATGTAATATGCTTGTACTGGATGAAGTAAGTTTTATTGTATTTTTTACCAAGTGATATTTATGTAATGTGTAACATATTTACAGTAACTTAAAATGGAATTTATTTTATTTTAGGGAGACAAATTATTATCTCAAGATTTCAAAGATATGTTGGACTCTATAATAAACCATTTGCCAGGTGACAGACAAGTCTTGCTTTATTCAGCAACCTTCCCAGTTTCTGTGCAGCACTTTATGGTATGTACACAATATATTCAAGGTTGAGAAAAATAATTGAATGGAAACTAAGCTTATGACAAATGTTCAGAGGTTTTCATCTGTAAATAAATTCTAAATATGAAATTTCTAATAGATTTAACATTTTGTGTACTTTTAAAGCATTGAAGATTTTAATATACATGTGTAAGGCATGATTGCTAGCATGACTGAATTGTTCCAGTGGTTGTCCTGTACCACATGAAACAGCATTAGCAAGATATTCTTCTTAATAGTACAAGACAGAACTGACTGTCAAATTAAATATTAGTCTTTACTCGAATATTGTAAGTTTTCGCAATCTATCCGCTAACAGATACTATAAACATTTGAATTAACAATTTAAATTGAATTGGCCATCACTGGAAAATTGAAATTATTTAACAATTTCTTTTACTGTTTTGAATTAAGATTACATACAATATATTTATTTTTAACAGCGTAAACATTTGAATAACCCATATGAAATAAATCTAATGGAGGAACTTACCTTAAAAGGTGTGACTCAGTATTATGCCTATGTTAGAGAAAAACAGAAGGTTCATTGTTTAAATACCCTATTCTCAAAGGTACTGTATTTTTTCATTGTATAGTTGAAAGATAATAAAATATTATTTAAATTGTCTGCCACCTCTCTTAAAATGTATTTTGTATAGTTTTAACTTTTTCTTGAACTATTCACAAGGCAGAGAAATAACTTTCTAGATTAGGTTTAAATGTTTTATGTTCGGAAAAATTGCTCATGAACTGAGGTTCCTCTATAAAATTCGATATTTTACTAAAACCCTTTAAAATTTGATTACATTGTTTTAATCTTAGTTAAGATAAAGTTGTATTCCTCATATGTAAAACATGAATGATATATTTGCGTAATGAATATTATTACTATTTGAGAATATTCTCGTTCTTCAGTGTAACGTAGCTTTTTTTTTTTTTATTTGTGTAATCAGTTACAGATAAACCAGTCCATAATATTTTGTAATACGGCTCAAAGAGTAGAACTGTTAGCCAAAAAGATTACAGAACTTGGTTATTCTTGTTTCTATATTCATTCAAAAATGAATCAACAACACAGAAACAGAGTTTTTCATGATTTTCGTCAGGGCCTTTGCAGGAATCTTGTCTGTTCAGGTAAGAATGTTTTAGAGCTAGTATTGGCATTTTCACTTATTTTGTTAGAATAAAATTTCACTATCAATATGGCAGAAATGTTAAATATAAACCTGCCAGATATTTTGTTGAAATTTCTGTGTACATATTTTTGTGCCATTTTCCCATTATTACATTGTATTCTGAAATAAGTTAAAATGAGATATATTCCACACTAGTTCATTGTTGCCTAGACTCTTCTAAGATATTGATCAATTTAATCTTTGATTGATACCCCACACCTCAAAATGGATCTGTTTTCTACCAGCTATAATTAAATTCTGGCAAAGAAAACAGCAGATTAGGAATTACATGACCAAAGGAATTTTTTTTTTCTTTCGTCATAGATACCAGCAGTTCAAGTATTCAAGGAAACCTTGCATTTAAAACTAAAATAACTTATACTGTCCAAAGACAAATAGCTGGTTGGAAATAATGAATGTGGTGTTAAAATGAAATAAAATTGAAATTTTTTCTAGAAACTGTTTGAATTGACAAAATATTAAATGTGAACTTGTTAAAATGGGTTTAATCTTAATTTCAGATTTGTTCACTAGAGGCATTGACATCCAGGCTGTGAATGTAGTAATAAACTTCGATTTTCCAAAATATTCAGAGACTTATTTGCACAGAATCGGTAGATCTGGTAGATATGGCCATCTAGGTATTGCAATCAACCTAATTACATATGAAGACAGGTGAGTAATCAATATTGTATTTTATTAGGAAATCTAAATACCTTTTCAGTTTTTTATATTATCTCTGGTTTAAGGTACACCTTAAAGTTTGGCCTACAAATAAATCTATAAGTCAATCTTGTTAAATGAATTTCAATGTTCTCTTGGAAATGTTATTTTAATAACTTAAATATTTCCTTAATGTTTCCATATAAGACTAATTTGGTGGGTCTGAATTTTCTTCTGTAATATTTAGAGTATAAGTAGTTGCCTAATTTTGTAAATATTTTTGACCATTGTATTTATATAAGGCTTTCTAGAGAGGGGCCACAAACACTTGTCTTTTTTGTGGGTATAATAAAATGAAATGTAATTCTGTGAGAAAAGGAGACTTGATAGCCTGAGGGAGGAGAATGAGAGCTATATACAGTAAATGTAACTTTTTAGTGGGGGCATGAAAAACTTGAGGGAATTTGATTGTGACCACATGATATAAAATTATGAATTTGAGATATTGAAATATATTTTTAACTCTTTTCAGATTCAATCTCTTCAAAGTGGAAGAAGAGCTAGGAACTGAAATTAAACCAATCCCGAAGATGATTGATAAAGCATTGTATGTTGCTGAGTACCACATGGAAAAACCAGAAGATGGTCCTGAAGATGGCTGTAAACAGACTGGCCAAGGGTCAAAATAAAATATCATGGGCAGCATTGGCTTCTTGAGAAGAGAAATATAGACTTATTTGCTGGGCCCTGGCTGTGTACGGCAAAGAAAAGCACCAATAATTTGGGTTGGGAGGGGGATGCGTTCCTGTTAAATTTACTTTGAATTCATTTGTATTAACTTTGATAATCTTTGCATATGACATGCAGGCCACAGATTCTAACTGGTGCTAGATAAGAAACTAACACCTAATGCCGTTATCACTTAAGCTCTTCCGGGTTAAGTACCTCTACAGTCGGTTACATGTTTGAAGTTCTGCAAGTCCAATCTTCCCCCCACCTTTTTCTTCAATTGGAAGTTATTTTTTTTTTTTAACTTAAAAGAATATATATTTCTCTGCTCTAATTGCCAAACAAAAAAAAAACTCTTTCATCAACACCATCTAACACTTCAGTGGGACTAGACTTCACATTTTATCTGGAAAAAAAAAACTTGCTTGTTTTAGTCCTCATCATATCGCTCATCAAAAAACTTGATATTTTCTCTTCATATCCTGGTTTAAAAGTAAATATCAGTAATGTAATTGGATTGGTTATGTAGCTTGACACGGGAGATGCTATTGAAACAGCTGTCTACTTGCTCTCCTCCAACCAATATCAACAGAAGTTCTACGCACAGTCTAGTTTACACATGGTTTTAAAATAGAAGAAAACACATTGAGCTAACAATTTACTAAGCTTGCTTAACAATCTAATAGTTGGTAATCAAAAGATTCTGACGTGCACTCTTGGAGTTAAAATGTTATATGCAAGTTGAACTTCAAACCAAACATATTTAATTTCAAAGCTGTTTTTAAAAAAACAATTCAATCTCCCCAGCTGCTACAAAACTTCCATGAACAAGTTCATCTTTTCTATCCCTTTCCCTTCTCCACAATTACTCAGATAAGATGTTATAAAACAATTGTCAAAGAAATCTACATGCATAAGCATTTATTTAAAAAGAAAAAAAATACTTAAGTTTTGAACTTGTAAATATCAGCCTTAAAGGTAACTGATGTGAAGTGCACATTCTGCTTGGTGGGGTCTGTGCAAGGTGCTGAATGCAAAAGAATCCTAACATTACCTTACACCGCTTGCCTAATGTGCATACATTGTTGGCAGAGCTTGTGTATTTTGTAAATTTCTATATTTTTGTATCGTGCTCACGGCTGAAATAGCACAGCTGGTGACAAGTGGTTCCTTTTTTTAGCTGTCGCCAGGATCTCGTCTTCTAAACGTTGTGCAGCACGTGCTCAACAAAACTGTATATAATGTAAATATTGACCATCCCACTCAGAAAAATGTGTGTACCCAGTAAGCACTAGCAGAATTGAGTCTGTCTCTTGCTTTAGACTGACTCAATTCTGCTAGGTAAGTCTAGTTGGGTGCAACTATTGTTCTTCACACTTGCTACATGAATACTGGGACTGTAAAGACATTTGCTATCTTCTGAGTGGGGCTTGGGATTATAGGCAATAACCCAATGATTTCAAGATTTGAAATGCTGTTGACAAAACTGCAGTTTTTTTTTTTCACATCACCCACCCCCTATAAAATGCTCATTGGATGTTGAGAAATCCTGAATCCACTCTGCCATATTTTTTATTTTAGGGGTGGTTTCCCTTTATGGTCGTCACACAATTTAAAAATCTGAACTGCCGTCTTACCAAATTTAGCTATTGGGGGTTTCATGGATTCTTACCAGATCAAAACAGTGCAAGTTCAGCTAGTAAACATAGATAAAAAAAACGTCACTCGGAATGTGATTGGTTGAGAGAAAACATTAAAAAAAAAAAAAAATTTCAAAAGCTACATAGACAAACTGAATAACTAAAGTCTTAACCTTTGTGACGACTTGCTAGTTAAGATCACTGAAAGAAACGCTATGTGGTCGCTTTATTTAAATTCCCTCTCCCTCTTCTCCCAGTCTGCTTTTTGCCTTTTGCCCTTGCTGTGGCAAAATCCAAAAAACAACCAACTCCATTTTGATCCAGCAATGAATGTTCACTCCATTGCTGTGAATATCTTTGTCATTTATTTTGGATAT
Organism: Eledone cirrhosa; assembly: GCA_964016885.1. Classification (NCBI taxonomy): domain Eukaryota; kingdom Metazoa; phylum Mollusca; class Cephalopoda; order Octopoda; family Eledonidae; genus Eledone; species Eledone cirrhosa. The sequence goes on from OZ024755.1 coordinate 3,401,206, forward strand.
CTTCCTTGTCCACTCTAATTAGAAAGTTATTTTGAATTACAATTAAGTAGTTGTATTTCATCAGACTTTCCAACTAAGTGGCATTATGAGTGAACAATTTTTTTTCTTTTTTTTTTCTTTTGATCCTTTTTAAAGATGCAACTCTTTCTATTTTACACAAGTATTAGAAAGTCATTTGAAAATTTAAATATAATCTTAGAAATAATTCTAAATGGCACAGAACTGCTGGTTAGCTTTCCATTTCCTGTTCTATATGAAAAGTCTTGATGTATTATTCCTCCCCATGCTTCCTTACTCAGAGCTTGCTCATCAATAGAACTGTGTACGACTTGCCTGGAATTAGACATGGTTCGTTGATAAACAGCCTTATGTGCTGGCAACTTTTCATATAACTTAAAGTTGGCTATATTGGAAGGGTGAAGGGGAATAATGAAAGACTTATTTAAAACCTCAATGCAATCTGATTTCTTCACTTTAGCCAATTAATCATGACTGTGATACTTTCTATTCATATATAGTAGCAACCTTAGTTAGAGAGAATTAAATGCTAAATTTACTTGCATCTTTAAATTTGATCCCCAGGTTTGCCTTTAACGATAACGACCTCTGACTTGTTTAAACATTTTCGAAACTGATCAACTCTTTGGGACCAAACTGAACAATGGTAGTTTACTGTTGTATTTTGGAAGCTGCTGTAGAATCAGTCCTTAATTAAGTCTTAGATTTTTTTTTTTCACTTAAAAGAAACATCTTAGCTATCATAGAGGATGTGTTTCTTTTTTTTAACTTAAAATCCTTTTAAGAAATCTTTGATGCTAAATAAACGTTGGAGTTAGGTTTTATCTTAGATAATTAAAATGGAATGATTAATTACAGGTAAGATTATAATGGAAGGTAATATTTCTCTAACTTAGCAAAAGAAAGATCTAAATAGTACTGAACTTTATCAGCAGCTTCCACACAATAGGAAATTAATTTCCATTCAATGTATTTTTTTTTAAAGAGCTTATAATACCATTACCATAAATGTTATCACTTAGAGATCCATCTATAAATTTTCAGATGAGTGATTTTTTTTTTTTTTTTGACCCTTAAAATAACATTACTGTAAGTTAACTTTTAAAGGTATATTTTTATTTTATTTTTAAGATATAAGCTGTTCATTTTTAATTTAGGTCCCTGCCCCCTAATAAATGACATCAGTTATGATTTCATCTGAACCAGTTTTTACCCTTGAGAGGCAGGTTGTAACAAAGGGTATTTAGCTTTTTTTTTTTTTGTAATAGTTAATTTCCTCCATTTGTCTAGATTTAAGATATTTTGTTAATTTATGGTAATGGTGTATTCACCCCCTAAAAGCTCTGAGAACATATAACTGGTTTTAATGAAGTCCTTTAAAATTTTCTCACATTGATAAATGAACATTTGCTTAATTTTATTATGCCATCATTGTTTATAGGATGAACAGGTAGGCAAATGTAAATTTGATAATCTATTGAGACTGCAAATCTTATTTGCTTTTCTAGTCATAGAATCATAAAAACTTACTCTACTAAATCTAATGGTATGATCCACAGTTGTCCTCCAATGAAATTCAGTTTTTAAACTATTTTAATCTAGAAAATTCGGACATCTGTGGTAGTTTTTGCTTCCCTCTGACTAGATTTCAAATAAGAGCTTGACATTTCTGTTTTGGGATCTGCTTTTACCAGGAGCTCGAAAGTCAACTGAGATTAGACAAATGTTGCAAACTTAATACTAAGAATAGAACCACAAACATTTAAAGCATTTTTTTTTTTTTTTTTTTTTTTTTTTTTTTTCTGTAAGAACTAAAAATATTTTTTTTTTGTATGTTTGCCTCTTGCGTCTTGTAATGTGTGTGGGTGGGGGGATGCTTAAAATAAGTATTTTTTTTTCTTAACCCCCCCCCCCCCTTAATGTTTCAATGCCAAGTGTTCACCTGGCATTTTAGATACAGTCACTCCTTTCTAGGAATTTAAATTGGGTCTCCCCCCCCCCTCCCCCATGCTTTGGTTGTGATTAAATATTTTGTATAAGTAATTTAGTTAAGGCAATTTCGTTTTGAAAATTTAAAATCTCCCCTCACCCCTTACCAAGGCTTCAAGCAACACTGGATAAAATCCCAAAGACCTTCATTAAAATTATTTTGTTCTCAACAATAAAATAAAAATCCTGCCTCAGAAATTGTTTTGAGTTTCCTAAGTTTTTTGTTGTATGTATTTGTGATTTGTTTAACTTGGTCACTACATAACTGTTTATACTCTTCGGGTTGAATTATGTAGTCTTCCACATTGCAATTGCAGTGAAATGACTAATATAAGCAACATAGGAATATGGTTGGATATTTGTTTCTGGTTGTTTTAACTCTTAATATCCTATATCATGTGAAACAACTTAGGCATAGCTTTCATGTAAAGTAGAAAACAGCACTAACTGCATCCCATGAGATGTTAATTTGTTTGAGGGGGTTTATAACCTTCATTCAATTCCAATATCTCCTTAGCATTTAAACCAGCCATATCTGGCTAGAATTCCCTCACCTCTTTCTCTTCAAACTGGCTATATAACCAGCCACTTACACTGACGAACACCTAATCAAAATAGGAAGACTTAATGCAAGAGCACTGTTAATTTGCAATTTTTTTTTTTTTTTTAAGTTCTAACCAATTTCTAAGTTTCATCTCTGATCCTATCTAGTTCTTTCTTTGTCAAGTATGTGTACAGAGAACTCGATAGCAAATGTTGACCTTTTGATATGTTAATTACAAATAGCTGTTAAATATTTCATGTTGATGTGCAGTTGTCTTTGTAGAAAGGGTCAGGAAGATCCTCAGTTCTGTCAGACAGGACCTTTCCTGTGCACTTGATAGAATGAGATGCTGGCTCCTTGGCTTATCTGGGAGATCAGCAGCCCTGCTTCTATCTAGACCTGTCCAACCCTAGATGGCAGGGAAAGCAGGTGTTAAGATATTTCATTTTGACCTGCAGTTTCTGCCATGACATGTACTTTAGGTTAGGGAGCAGTTAAGTCGTTAATGGGATGTAAAATATCCTGGTATTCTGGTTCAATGCACTTTGAGGTCAGTGTCAGTCTAGGTTTGATTCCTCCGATAGAATTTAGCTGTATTCTGATTGGGAGGTTTAAAATGCCCAGAGTAGTAATGTGTCCTTTGAGGTTGACTAGATGTGTAAAGCTTGCTTTACAATCATATGGTTGTGACTGACACCTTGAGCAAGTGTTCACAAACTGGAGAAGGATGGGTTTTGTTCTTTCTCTGGAAGAAATCCTCTGCTCCAAACTGGATGACGCCCTTATAACTCTATCAGAAGTTAAGGTGTCTAATAATTTGGTTGCTTTGTCTAATCAATCAAATGAGCAGATACAGGCTATAATTTTGGCTATTTTGGTAAATGAAAATGTATAAATATTGACTATTTTTAGTTGAGAAGAGATAAGCAGTGTAAAATGTTTGATTGGAGCAGCTGTACTCATTGATAGCAGATGGACTACGTTCCTTAGATCAATGGTCTTTTGTTTTCAGCTTTGTTTAACTCTTTCAAGACTGCATTTCGAATGAAATACACTTTCAATTAATGAATTTTGAGGGATTTATTAAAATTATTTCATTAGCATGGGATGAGGTGATAAAAGCTGGCCTTGCTCAATTAAACCTCGCAAGATTGAGATCTTGGGCATCATGTTTGTACTGCAGATGTGCACAGCATGAAACGGGACACTAGTGGCTGAATATTCCAACAGGGTGTCAAAGCTAGACTTTTAAATTACTGGTACAGTCCACCTGAAGGGCTTCCAAACAATTTCAGTCGCAAGGAATGGTAAATAACACTCGATGTCACACCGTGGGGTTGAACCCAAGTCCTAATGATTGTGAAGTGAACTCCTTAACCTTTGGCTATGCCGTCTCCACACATTTATTTTTATTTATTGATTGATTAAGACCAAAGGAAACAATGTTTCCATTGCTGATAGTATCTACCAGTTGCAGCTCTTGGTGTGTGTGTATATATATATATATATATATATATATATATGCGCAGATATACAAGGCCTGTCAAAAATGTATGATCTTATGCACTTAGTGGGGTTAAACCTCTGATCCCTTTTGAAGTAAGCCATTGTCAGAATTGATGACAAAACATTTGCTTACTAACTCTTTATCTTGTTCCTAGGTGTGTTTTGTTCACACTTAGGGTTAGAGAGAAAATGGAGTTTGTGGTCTTTAAGTGTAATATAGACATATACACAGGGTGTAGTGAGACAACTTATCTTCAGGAGAGTGGTGAGCAGCTCCTTTGTTTCACTGTTTATCTCCTATGTTGTAGTATCGGTTTTCTTAAGCAAATCTCAAGATTGACTTTGCTTTTTATTCTTTTTGGTGTTGATAAAATGAAGGATTAGTTGGTGAAAGGATGAGATGATTTGGGGCTGATAAACTGGATAATGGATTAAATGTAGCACACAATGGGATTTGAACTGAGAATGTAAAGAGAGATGGAAGAAATACTGCAATGCCTGATGTTTTAAAGACTTCAGCAGTCCAAGTGGTTGGCATTAAAGAAAACCATCTAGCTGTAAAGTTAAACGGTTGAAAGGACTCTTTAGTCACTGCGACAACCCCCTCCAGTGCTGGTAAAGAAAACTGCATCTAGTACATAATTGTTTCTACTTTAGACACAAGGCCAGCAATTATATATTACTGGTACTTTATTTTATCGACCCCCCCCCCCCCCCCCCCAAGGATGAAAGGTAAAGTTAACCTTGACGGGATTTGAACTCGGACCACAAAGGGCTGTAACTCTATGCTGCAAAGCACGGCGTCTGACTCTCTACCGATACTGCCAATCCACTGCATCTAGTACATAATGTAAAGTGGTTGGTGATAGGAAGGGTTGCCAGCTGTAGAAACCATGCCCAAAGAAGGGCTGAGAGAACTCTTTAGTATAATCTGCCCTCCACTGCTAGTAATTGGTTGTGATATTAAAATCTTAAGCTAGTGCTGCACTTTAAATATGAGCAGTTGAATTATCGGTCATGTCATTGTAGAACCCACATTGCGACTTATTGGTTACCAAGTATCTTCACTTCAAACAAATCAACACAGCCGCCAGGACAATCAGAGGCCCCATGTCTGTAATTTAATGATTTTTGTAGATCAAAGCCACAAAACAATATCCAGTCAGCAGGTTTTTGAGAGAGGGGGGGGGGGGGGGAGTTTTGGAAATCCACAATGTTTGGGAGTTTGAAGGTTAAGGGTAAAAACTTCTTCCTGAGAGGGCCATTAGGGTAGAGCCCTCAAACACTCCTTCCAGTGGGTCCTGTCAAGCAACCATCTCCAACTGGATCCCCAAGTCTGACCAGCCAAGCTCATGGTTGTTATCCAACCTTGCTAGGGGTCTACTCCTGTGTCTCCAGCCAGTTAGTTTTGCCTGTAAAATCTGTCCAGTGATTCTCTCTCGAGACATTCTAACCACATGCCCATAATATTGGAGCTGTGATCTCTCAATCCAGAGATTCTTTCCTCAGACATTTTAACCACATGCCCATAGTATCGGAGCTGTGATTCTTTCCTGAGACATTCTAACCACATGCCTAGAGTATCGGAATTGTGATCTCTCAATTCGGAGAATTACAGCTTTACCTGGAGTGACTTGCTGATATCCGAGCTACACACTTTACTTCAAAAAACCCTTTGGCCGCTTGTATTCGTGATCGTATTCTTTCGGTCATTACCGAAGATTCTTGACCACAGGTAATACCAAATAGAAGATAGCAAGTTTGGCTATGGGTTAACACAAAATGCAAGAACATAAAAAAATTTCAAATAAAAATAATAAATCCAGTATTTTCTTTACTTCTTTTTTAGGTATTTTACTTTCTTTCTTTTATTCATTCCATGAGAGAAAAAAATTAGGTATTTGTTCATATTGCTACTGTTTAGGAGATGTATTTTCTCTCCTCACCTTTTCTTTATATAATGGATCTGCATTTCAAAAGATTTTTGCCAGAACAAGTTTGGAGTTAGAATAGTTAAAATAAAAAAAAAAAAAAAGTTGTCCCAAAGATCTATATAAAGAGATGATATTAGTTACTTTAGGGGGTTGATCAAGATAAATTTTTAGAAAAAAAAAAAAAAAATGTCGATTTTTAAGCTTTCTAACTGTTCTGGGTTTTGTATGGATATGGTGAGAGGGTGGGGGTGTCTTTAAAAATATTAGTTATTGATTAATACGACAATGAGATCGTTGCTATGAAGTGATGTCACATATGCAGCTAATAACTCAATATTTATTTTATAACATACATACATATATATGTATATATACATATATATGGATATATGTATACATATAGATATATATGTATATATATATATTTGTTTCCTTTTAAAAGGGAGGAGAAGAGAAAAAAGAAAGATCTATATTTAGAATCGTCTCCAGGGTTCATATGCCAAACTTTTAAGAAGATTATTTTCATACTCAAACAACATCGATGCTTCTTTCAAATTCATAAAAAAGACCCTTATTAAATAAACCTATGTTTCAGATGATCCCACTTTAGGTGAAAGCAGAAATTGTTTGCTTAAACTTTTAATCCGTGCTAATAATATATATTTGCTCTATGGCTATATATAAACTTATATATATGATGGACTCTCCCGTCGACATCCGACGTATGTGTCCAACAAAAGTTAAGTTCTCTGGATGGCGGTGTCTTATGTAGCATGTCAATCCCGCCACTGACCCACAGACCAAGAGTTTATGGAGAGTTTTGCAGGTATATATATACAACGCTTCTCGAGTCCTCTCTGGATTTTGGTCTTTGTATTTACTACAACATATGTGTGTATATATATATACATGCACACACATCAAACTTATTTCCCTAATCAATGCTAAATTAAAATTCTTCAATAAATATAAATATTCCTTTTAGTTATTTGTAAGGTATATAGCAGCTGCCACAGCCCCTCAAAACCCAGTTTTAAGGCACACACACAAACACATTAATATGTTAACACTGCTTAATATTACACATAATGCATGTGTATGTACATGTAAACTTATCCAAACATGTACAAGGCTTTCCTTGCTTAACCACACACTTCCTAACCTGTTAGTTCCTATAGTCAAACACTCTACCTATATTTTCTAAGATGTTTAATAAATCGGCTGCATACATTTAAAGTGATGAAAGATAATGTTGTCTTTCATACTAACTAGCTTAAAACAGATTCATTTTGACAAAAATCCTTTCCAGAAAAAAATTATTAAGGATGGGGGGAAAAATAATTTCATTTTTTCCATATTTTCCATTGGACATTTTAAACTAAATCTGAATATTTTAAGGATTTTATTAGGAATTTTTATAAAGGTAACTTAGGGTATTTTCTTTCTCCATGTATGTGAATGCCTGCACATGTGTTTATGTGTTAGCATGAGAAAAAGTGAGAGATAGAGAGAAAGAGAAATGTTATAATGTGTTCTAGCCCTGAGATCCTTTGCTCTCCAAACTTTATAATTATTAATATTATTCAAAAAAAAAAAAAAAAATGTAGTGCAAATAGTCATGTGATTAGATATGCCAGCAGTACCAACAATCTAGTGAAATTCTGTTCTACAAGCTGAAATGATTTCTACTTCATTGTGAATATTATTATTTTTTTTTTTTTTTTTAAATTATTTATTTATTCATTTATTACTTTTATTTATTTATTTATTTTTACTTTATACCCCTCCTCCTCTTCTTCTTCTTCCTCCCCCAAAACCAAAAGGTTTCACATGGTGAAAATGTTGTCCATTGGTTCCCATGAGTTGTAACGGTTGCTGTAACCCTTCCATTTGACCAAAACCTCTTGATGACCTTTTTGCACACGTTTCTTCAAGACCTTCTCTACAATAAAAACCTCACCTGGAAAGAGAGGGAGAGAGAGAGAAAGAAAAAGAAAGAGAAAACAATAATACAAATGTCATTAATAAAGGAACTTTATAGCAACTCATTCCAGTTGAACAAGCCGCAGTTGTTTGGAAGGTAACTTGTGGTAGTTAGAATAGTGAAGGGTGGTATTAGGTGTAAGGAGGAGGGGGATAGAGGAAATAGGAGTAACAGTAATTTGGAGGAGAGAGAGAAAGAGAAAAAAGACTGGCATAGAATGGAGGTTTTGGGAGAATGAGAGGCAATGGCTAAAGACCAGTTGAAGTAAAGAATGGTAAGGCAGGTGTGGTTAGTATATAGTGTGACTAATTGTTGAGTGGTTCAAGTCATATATGTGTCTATGTGAGTCCAGGGATCAATCAGGGATAACCACAGTTAGTAAAGTACTCAATACATTAGTAGAGTGTAAACATCCAGTTTAACATAGAAATGGCTTCCATGGGACTAGAACTTTCATTCGAAAGAAACAGTTCTAGTCCCATGGAAGCCATTTTAAACTTGATATATATATATAGAGAGAGAGAGAAAGAGAGAGTAGTCTCAGTAATTGATATTAAGCTATTCAAGTTTGAAAATGCAGCAGTATTTCTATGGAATAAGTTACATACAGTAGATGATTTACATAACAGTAAAAGAGAAGATGGAGATGGAATACCATTAAGTTTCATTCCTATTCTATAGTTGGGTGGTTAGCAGTTAGAAGAAAGGCCATGTAGCTATGAAAACAAAAATTACCCCACCCTTGCTACTATAAAACCAAAAAAAACCCCCATTATTGAGTGTGGTGAGAGGACCCCCAAAACTAATTTAATATACTCCTTTCTCTAAAATGATTTTTCCCTTCCGTTCAAATTGCTGGCCTTGTGCCAAAAGTAGAAACATTAGAGTTCAAATCCCACCAAGGTTAACTTTGCCTTTCATCCTTACGGGGTTGATAAAATAAAGTACCAGTAATACACTGAGATAATTGCTGGCCTTGTGCCAAAAGTAGAAACAATTATTATCATGGTCTATTATGATCTAGCCATTTATTGATTTGTAAGGGCCAATTCTTTAAAATTGCTGAAACTCACAGAGTAGATGACAAAGGACCGTGACAAGTGGAGAGATGCTGTGCTGAATAGGACCCGTCCCACCCTTGCAAGCAGGGAAAAGCGGACGTATGATGATGATGATGATAATTCTTCTGACCCCTATACTTTCTCCAGTTATGATCTAGCCATTTATTGATTTGTATGGGCCAATCCCTTAAAATCCTGCATTCTTCTGACCCCTACACTTCCACCAGTTATGATCTAGCCATTTATTGGTTTGTATGAGCCAATCCCTTAAAATCCTACATTCTTCAAACCCCTATACTTCCACCAGTTATGATCTAGCCATTTATTGGTTTGTATGAGCCAATCCCTTAAAATCCTACATTCTTCAAACCCCTATACTTTCTCCAGTTGATACATGTACCAGTTGTCTGCCTTCTCAAATCCTCACTTCCAATATGTTTTCCTTTTTGAAGATGGTAAGGTATAATTTGAAAGAGGTTTGGCTGCTATTTTTAGCAACTGTGTAGAGGCTCTTATGTTGGATTTTAGGAATGAATAGAAACAGTGACAGAACAGGGAAAAAGTCAAATCCAAGTAATTAGCTTATTGCAAACAGAAGAGATACAGGTATTGAGGGTAACAGGTGGATAAGGTGGGGTGTGTGTTAATGTGAGTGTCAGTTAAACATTACTCACTGCACTAGAGCTTGAAGTCACCTCAAATTCTGGATTTAGAGAACATTGGTGCACAATATCAAGGAACCTTTCAAAAATAGAATTATATTTAAAGACAAGAAATAATGGTTTATCATATTGTGACCATGTCAGAAATGTTTAAGAGAAGTGGTATTAACTCCCAACAAATGTCTCCTCCTACATATCTTATTGATCTCTGTAAAGAAGACAGGCAAAGATGATCGCGGTGAGATTTAAACTCGGAGTGTATAGAGATGAAACACATCTCCCTGTCTATGTGGGGTCTATTTCCTGAAGTTGATACATGTAAATATAGAGATATAGAAATAGAGGTAACATCCTTAACCCCTTCCATACCTAACCTGCTGAAACCGACTCTGTCTCTACAATAAATATCTGTTCATTTAAAAACCTATCATAATTTTATGTAAGAACTTTTGTTAAGTTATGTTCCAAACACTAGCTCAACAAGAAGAAAGTTAGTTATACTTTAAATAATCATTAAAAATTCTTGATTATTTTCAAAATTATTTGAAAACCATTGGCAGTGTCTTTCATTAGAAATATGGTAATGAAAGGGTTAATATTATCACAAAAGGCAAGATATTCAAGAGATTGAATTACAATCAGCAGACGTGAATTTTGGTGCTGAGTTACTTTAGGCACAAGGTCAGCAATTTCTTTTTTGGAGAGGGGGGGGGGGAGGGATAAAGTTGATTATACCAGCCCCAGTACTTAACTCTAGTACTTTATTTTATTGACCCCATCTGAAGAAAGGGCACACGCTACATTTGATAGTTAAGGTTGTCTAATGCAAAACACTTCAGCTGGTTTCACTTTGTTAAAGATTAAGATTTTGTCTTTGATTTCGTTCCAGAGACAAAGTTCAGTGTCCCACCACAACCAACTGAGATTCAACTAGAAAAAAAAAAAAAAAAAAGTTTTCTTTTCAAAGTCACAAATGTTATAACAGAAAATGTGTGACCAGCTTTTCGTCAAGTCACAAATGTTGAAACAAAAATATGTCATTGACACATAAAGGGGCTGGTTTAGCAGATGCACAACAGCAGGGGTAACAAGCAACAAGCATTAATTATTGACTATCAGCCAGCAAATATCGACGTAAGAGGTTACACGAGGAATCATTGTTTGCCCTGCAAGCAATACAACTACAATAATAACAACAACCACCACCATCACTACCACCGCCACCGCCACCACTACTACAACCACCACCATCACCACTACTACAACCACCACAACCATTACCACCATCACCAAGTTGTTTACTAAAGATACTTCCAACCAGGTGTACGATCTAAGCTCACAATGCATACAATATGTTGCTATACTTACTGAGTAAGAATCACAGCATCTACAAAGTATTTACAAAAATTACAAAATATTATTTTATTATAATTTCTAATGTATGTATGTATATAAGTATGTATGTATGTGTATATATATATATATCATGGTTATTGTCTTCAACACACAAATAGCTACCTCCAGTTTCAAACTTTGCATGTGTGTTAGATTGCACATTAGGTCAGTCACATGCATCGTTATCTTTCATAAATGTAGGATTTAAACAAATGGTGGGTGAAGACAATGGAAAAAACGGACATTACACAATTTTTTAATTTAATACCCGTATGTATAACTTTTCAATTCCAATTACTTGCACCAAGCTAACTTTGATATGTAAAATTATGGGGTTTGCTGTGTATTCTAATTTGTTGTGTATGAGGGGCTCCCCACACCTGATGTGCCTTTGGCCTGCCAAGGCCTAAATCAATCTCTGCGTACAATCTAAAATACACTAACACATGTGTCTAATGCAGACACACATACACACAGAGTATAAAATACACTAACACATGTGTCTAATGCAGACACACAAACACACACAGTATAAAATACACTAACACATGTGTCTAATGCAGACACACAAACACACACAGTATAAAATACACTAACACATGTGTCTAATGCAGACACACAAACACACACAGTATAAAATACACTAACACGTGTCTAATGCAGACACACATACACACACAAACACACACAGTATAAAATACACTAACACATGTGTCTAATGCAGACACACATACACACAGTATAAAATACACTAACACATGTGTCTAATGCAGACACACATACACACACAGAGTATAAAATACACTAACACATGTGTCTAATGCAGACACACATACACACACAGAGTATAAAATACACTAACACATGTGTCTAATGCAGACACACATACACACACAGAGTATAAAATACACTAACACGTGTCTAATGCAGACACACATACACACACAAACACACACAGTATAAAATACACTAACACATGTGTCTAATGCAGACACACATACACACAGTATAAAATACACTAACACATGTGTCTAATGCAGACACACATACACACACAGAGTATAAAATACACTAACACATGTGTCTAATGCAGACACACATACACACACAGTATAAAATACACTAACACATGTGTCTAATGCAGACACACATACACACGCAGTATAAAATACACTAACACATGTGTCTATTGCAGACACACATACACACACAGTATAAAATACACTAACACATGTGTCTAATGCAGACACACATACACACAGAGTATAAAATACACTAACACATGTGTCTAATGCAGACACACATACACACACAGTATAAAATACACTAACACATGTGTCTAATGCAGACACACAAACACACACAGAGTATAAAATACACTAACACATGTGTCTAATGCAGACACACATACACACAGTATAAAATACACTAACACATGTGTCTAATGCAGACACACATACACACAGAGTATAAAATACACTAACACATGTGTCTAATGCAGACACACAAACACACACAGTATAAAATACACTAACACATGTGTCTAATGCAGACACACAAACACACACAGTATAAAATACACTAACACATGTGTCTAATGCAGACACACAAACACACACAGTATAAAATACACTAACACATGTGTCTAATGCAGACACACATACACACACAGTATAAAATACACTAACACATGTGTCTAATGCAGACACACATACACACACAGTATAAAATACACTAACACATGTGTCTAATGCAGACACACAAACACACACAGTATAAAATACACTAACACATGTGTCTAATGCAGACACACAAACACACACAGTATAAAATACACTAACACGTGTCTAATGCAGACACACATACACACACAAACACACACAGTATAAAATACACTAACACATGTGTCTAATGCAGACACACATACACACAGTATAAAATACACTAACACATGTGTCTAATGCAGACACACATACACACACAGTATAAAATACACTAACACATGTGTCTAATGCAGACACACAAACACACACAGAGTATAAAATACACTAACACATGTGTCTAATGCAGACACACATACGCACACAGTATAAAATACACTAACACATGTGTCTAATGCAGACACACATACACACGCAGTATAAAATACACTAACACATGTGTCTATTGCAGACACACACACACACAGTATAAAATACACTAACACATGTGTCTAATGCAGACACACATACACACAGAGTATAAAATACACTAACACATGTGTCTAATGCAGACACACATACACACACAGTATAAAATACACTAACACATGTGTCTAATGCAGACACACAAACACACACAGAGTATAAAATACACTAACACATGTGTCTAATGCAGACACACATACACACAGTATAAAATACACTAACACATGTGTCTAATGCAGACACACATACGCACAGAGTATAAAATACACTAACACATGTGTCTAATGCAGACACACAAACACACACAGTATAAAATACACTAACACATGTGTCTAATGCAGACACACAAACACACACAGTATAAAATACACTAACACATGTGTCTAATGCAGACACACAAACACACACAGTATAAAATACACTAACACATGTGTCTAATGCAGACACACAAACACACACAGTATAAAATACACTAACACATGTGTCTAATGCAGACACACATACACACACAGTATAAAATACACTAACACATGTGTCTAATGCAGACACACATACACACACAGTATAAAATACACTAACACATGTGTCTAATGCAGACACACAAACACACACAGTATAAAATACACTAACACATGTGTCTAATGCAGACACACAAACACACACAGTATAAAATACACTAACACATGTGTCTAATGCAGACACACAAACACACACAGTATAAAATACACTAACACATGCGTCTAATGCAGACACACAAACACACACAGAGTATAAAATACACTAACACATGTGACTAATGCAGACACACAAACACACACAGTATAAAATACACTAACACATGTGTCTAATGCAGACACACAAACACACACAGTATAAAATACACTAACACATGTGTCTAATGCAGACACACAAACACACATAGTATAAAATACACTAACACATGTGTCTAACGCAGACACACAAACACACACAGTATAAAATACACTAACACATCTGTCTAATGCAGACACACAAACACACAGAGTATAAAATACACTAACACATGTGTCTAATGTAGACACACAAACACACACAGTATAAAATACACTAACACATGTGTCTAATGCAGACACACATACACACACAGTATAAAATACACTAACACATGTGTATAATGCAGACATACAAACACACACAGTATAAAATACACTAACACATGTGTCTAATGCAGACACACAAACACACACAGAGTATAAAATACACTAACAGATGTGTCTAATGCAGACACACAAACACACACAGTATAAAATACACTAACACATGTGTCTAATGCAGACACACATACACACACAGTATAAAATACACTAACACATGTGTCTAATGTAGACACACAAACACACACAGTATAAAATACACTAACACATGTGTCTAATGCAGACACACATACACACACAGTATAAAATACACTAACACATGTGTCTAATGCAGACACACAAACACACACAGTATAAAATACACTAACACATGTGTCTAATGCAGACACGCAAACACACACAGAGTATAAAATACACTAACACATGTGTCTAATGCAGACACACAAACACACAGAGTATAAAATACACTAACACATGTGTCTAATGCAGACACACATACACACACAGTATAAAATACACTAACACATGTGTCTAATGCAGACACACATACACACACAGTATAAAATACACTAACACATGTGTCTAATGCAGACACAC
The DNA here is from genome assembly GCA_964016885.1 of Eledone cirrhosa. NCBI lineage: Eukaryota > Metazoa > Mollusca > Cephalopoda > Octopoda > Eledonidae > Eledone > Eledone cirrhosa. Next base: position 3,416,215 of record OZ024755.1, read on the forward strand.
AAACACACACAGTATAAAATACACTAACACATATACACACAGAGTATAAAATACACTAACACATGTGTCTAATGCAGACACATAAACACACACAGTATAAAATACACTAACACATGTGTCTAATGCAGACACACATACACACACAGTATAAAATACACTAACACATGTGTCTAATGCAGACACACATACACACACAGTATAAAATACACTAACACATGTGTCTAATGCAGACACACATACACACACAGTATAAAATACACTAACACATGTGTCTAATGCAGACACACAAACACAGAGTATAAAATACACTAACACATGTGTCTAATGCAGACACACATACACACACAGTATAAAATACACTAACACATGTGTCTAATGCAGACACACAAACACACACAGTATAAAATACACTAACACATGTGTCTAATGCAGACACACATACACAAACACATGTGTCTAATGCAGACACACAAACACAGAGTATAAAATACACTAACACATGTGTCTAATGCAGACACACATACACACACAGTATAAAATACACTAACACATGTGTCTAATGCAGACACACATACACACACAGTATAAAATACACTAACACATGTGTCTAATGCAGACACACAAACACACAGAGTATAAAATACACTAACACATGTGTCTAATGCAGACACACATACACACAGTATAAAATACACTAACACATGTGTCTAATGCAGACACACAAACACACAGAGTATAAAATACACTAACACATGTGTCTAATGCAGACACACAAACACACACAGTATAAAATACACTAACACATGTGTCTAATGCAGACACACATACACACACAGTATAAAATACACTAACACATGTGTCTAATGCAGACACACAAACACACACAGTATAAAATACACTAACACATGTGTCTAATGCAGACACACATACACACACAGTATAAAATACACTAACACATGTGTCTAATGCAGACACACAAACACACACAGTATAAAATACACTAACACATGTGTCTAATGCAGACACACATACACACACAGTATAAAATACACTAACACATGTGTCTAATGCAGACACACAAACACACACAGTATAAAATACACTAACACATGTGTCTAATGCAGACACACATACACACACAGTATAAAATACACTAACACATGTGTCTAATGCAGACACACATACACACAGAGTATAAAATACACTAACACATGTGTCTAATGCAGACACACATACACACAGAGCATAAAATACACTAACACATGTGTCTAATGCAGACACACATACACACAGAGTATAAAATACACTAACACATGTGTCTAATGCAGACACACAAACACACACAGTATAAAATACACTAACACATTTGTCTAATGCAGACACACATACACACACAGAGTATAAAATACACTAACACATGTGTCTAATGCAGACACACAAACACACACAGTATAAAATACACTAACACATGTGTCTAATGCAGACACACATACACACACAGTATAAAATACACTAACACATGTGTCTAATGCAGACACACAAACACACAGAGCATAAAATACACTAACACATGTGTCTAATGCAGACACACATACACACAGAGTATAAAATACACTAACACATGTGTCTAATGCAGACACACATACACACAGAGTATAAAATACACTAACACATGTGTCTAATGCAGACACACATACACACACAGTATAAAATACACTAACACATGTGTCTAATGCAGACACACATACACACAGAGCATAAAATACACTAACACATGTGTCTAATGCAGACACACATACACACAGAGTATAAAATACACTAACACATGTGTCTAATGCAGACACACATACACACAGAGTATAAAATACACTAACACATGTGTCTAATGCAGACACACATACACACAGAGTATAAAATACACTAACACATGTGTCTAATGCAGACACACATACACACAGAGCATAAAATACACTAACACATGTGTCTAATGCAGACACACAAACACACAGAGTATAAAATACACTAACACATGTGTCTAATGCAGACACACATACACACACAGTATAAAATACACTAACACATGTGTCTAATGCAGACACACACACACACAGAGTATAAAATACACTAACACATGTGTCTAATGCAGACACACATACACACACAGTATAAAATATACTTTATAACCAGTCAGTCCTTTGATCAATCAATCAACTAATCAATATCCAATCACCGATCTCTTCATCAAGGTAAATCTAATAGAAAAAAAACAAAACAAACAAAAACAAGGTGTGGTTGTTGAAAGATATGTTAAGCAGAATGTTAAGGATGTTGAAGAGAAGCTATTATTGGGTGAACAGGGGTCAAGGGTGGTGCTTAAGTGATGTTATCATAAGCTAATGGTGATTGGTTTTAAAAATATATTTTTAAACTGAAAGCAGTATTAGCAATATCTGTGTATGTGTACACAGGAGTGTGTAATTAATGTGAGTGTTTGTTGCTATGTATGTGTACACAGGAGTGTGTAATTAATGTGAGTGTTTTTAGCTATCTGTGTGTACACAGGAGTGTGTAATTAATGTGAGTGTTTGTAGCTGTGTGTGTACACAGGAGTGTGTAATTAATGTGAGTGTTTGTTGCTATGTATGTGTACACAGGAGTGTGTAATTAATGTGAGTGTTTTTAGCTATCTGTGTGTACACAGGAGTGTGTAATTAATGTGAGTGTTTGTAGCTGTGTGTGTACACAGGAGTGTGTAATTAATGTGAGTGTTTGTTGCTATGTGTGTGTACACAGGAGTGAAATTAATGTGAGTGTTTGTAGTTATCTGTGTGTGTGTGTGTGTGTGTGTGTGTGTATTAGATGTGAGGATTTGTTGCTCTCAGTAAGTCGGTGTATTAAATGTGAGTGTTTGTAGTTGTGTGTGTGTGTGTACACAGGAGTGTGTATTTGTTGCTATCAGTAAGTCAGTATGTCTATGGATTATCTATGCAAGAACAAGATTTTTTTTACAAGGGAAGTTTGTGTAGGAGAGCAAGTGTGAGTAGGTGTTGTTGTTTAGCCCTAGGTCGACATTAATCAGACAAATATATGATCAAAAACATTCCAGCCATGACCACTGCATTTTTTAAGACGGGGTGGAGTGTAGGACTACATTATCTAATGTTTCCTTTCCTTTATTACAATGACATAGTGTCATTTGTGTGAGACTTAGTTGCTATTTCTAGTAAGTTGGAGAACCACATAGAGGTTCCAATACACTGGCTTGAGAATATGTAGATATTTGTGTATGTGTCAGAGAGATAGATAGAGAGAGATAGTGATGGAGGCACATGGCTCAGTGGTTAGAGCATTGGCCTTACAATTGAAAGGTTGTGAGTTCAATTCTCAGACTGGGCGATGTGTTGTTTCCTTGGGCAAGACACTTTATTTCACATTGCTCCAGTTTACTCAGCTGTAGAAATGAGATGATAGGGACTGGGGTCCCTATCATTCCACTGTAAAGTGGTCGTGGAGGTGCCACGGCAATAAAGCACCCAGCACTCACTGTAAATGAGGTTGGTGTTAGGAAGGGCATCCAGCTGTAGAAATCAAGCCAGAATCAGTTCCCGTCCCACCCTTGCAAGCAGGGAAAAAGCGGACGTAAAATGAAATGATGATGATGATGATAGTGAGAGAGAGACAGAGAGAGAGAAGTGGGAGAGAAATAGAGAGAGAGAGAGAGAGAGAGAGAGAGAGAGAGAGATATAGTGGGGAGAGAGCACATTTTTCATGTGTGTGAGTATATGAGTATTTTGCATGTGGTTAAGAGCAGATAAATAATGAGGTGGTATGGGCGGGGGACAAATATATATATATATATATATATGTGTGTGTGTGTGTGTGTGACGAAGTGTGCAAATTTAGTTGTATGACACCTGAATAATGAAATCAGCAAAGTGGTTGCATATAAAGTAGGCAGGAAGATAGCAATTTCAGTGGTACTCACCTAGTTTATCTGCAATCTAATAAGAGCAGTCATAAGTGTTTGAATAACAATGACATCATCAACCATACAAACACATCTATATGGTCTTCCATACATACGACATGTATATGGGCTTCCATACATACGATAACCACAACACATCTATATGGTCTTCCATACATACGATACACACATCTATATGGTCTTCCATACATACGATACACACATCTATATGGTCTTCCATACATACGACACACACATCTATATGGTCTTCCATACATACGGCACACACATCTATATGGTCTTCCATACATACGACACACACATCTATATGGTCTTCCATACATACGACACACACATCTATATGGTCTTCCATACATACGACACACACATCTATATGGTCTTCCATACATACGACACACACATCTATATGGTCTTCTATACACTGAGACGTAACTAGGGAAAATAGCCCCTGTGGTAAGCAGTGAAATTGTACCCCTGCCCAAACACCCATCTTTCAGATAACCATACAATCAGCTCAAAAATATCTATCATGTTCGTTAATTTTTTAATTGAAGACAATACATTAAAATGATCCAGCCGCCATAGTGCTTCTTCTCAGACATGATAATGAAAGACAGAACATACATCTCAAGAAGTCTCTTTTTTCACTCCCCGACGATAGCTTATCTGACTTTAATAGAAAGTGTTCCCAGTCCCCGTGGTGCTTAGGGCACGTGTCATACTCTAGTTATGCCTCTGACCATACATACAGCACTTACAACACACACAACTCCTCACATCACATAATCACCTTCATAGTTGAACCAACAATGAAGAGGGTTTTCTATGTGGTATCTCAACCTACTAGAAACAACAGTTAAATCTCCCTTTATCATCTTAAAAATGGAAGGATACTTTAGAATAAATTGAACTGTTTTTGATCATAAGTCTGTTGAATAAGATCTGACCGAGGGTTAAACAAAAACAGCTAGCAGTGATGTAAATATCAGGCAACAGCCTGCTCTATATAACAGTTTTTCCCCATTTACAGTCAAACCATTTACACACAAGAATCAGTAGAAATACACCAATATTCCCACTACATCAACCAATTCTGACAAACACCACCCATTACACACCAAAGTAGCCGTTATGTCATCATATACCCTAGTTCCTACATCTATACAGCATTGCCAAACCTTTTAAACCCTTTCCTTACAATATTTCTAATGAAAATCACTGCCTATGATTTTTAAACATTATTTATCTGGTGTTTGGAATATAACTTAACAAAGGTTCTTACATAAAATTGTGACATAAGATTTTTTTTCGATGAATATAAATATTTTAAAACACAGTTTTGTATCATAGAACCAGGAGTTGGTTTCAGGTGGTTTGGTATCGAAAGGGTCAATGAATTAAAGCCACCACACAACCACTGAGTCCACTATATTAGATTGGAGCTGAGTGAGTCTGTATATAGTAGCTCAACTTGGTAGAAACAACAGTCAAATCCATCATGAATCCCACTCAACTTTCTTTAAAATGGAAGGACAAAAGCAACAACAACTATACTACAGTTATCACCCAAACCTCTGGATATCAAATTATACTGCATCTGCCACACTGCATTACAGCATGCACATTAGTGTGCAGTGTTAGGATAGCAATAGAGATGGGGAATAGTAAGTAGGTGTAATAGATATCAATAGAGAGGGATAGAGAAAGAGGGAGAAAGAGAGAGTAATGGCTAGCAGTAAATAACAGTGATGGTACTAGGGGTATAGAATATAAATAGATTCATTAGTCTTAACCCTTTAGCATTTACATTACTCTATTTATACTATTATATTTTTGTGGTAAAGGCTTTACCTCACATAATATCGATTCTATGAGATTTTGATGTTATTTATTTTGAGAGCAATACCTTAACATCAGTATGAGGGACTGGTTACAGCCGGTTTGAACAGAAAGAGGTGAGAGAATTCTGGTCGGATATGTCCGATTTAAATGCTAAAGGGTTAAGGAATATGACAGCAATAAACACTTCACATGCATTGAGTACTCTTGTCTTGTCTGTACATTCAAACATATACACATTTATGTATATATATACAGACATATACATCAGACAAGCAATAGTTTTCTTGTGGCTTTAAGGTGGAAGAATGGGAAAGACTAAACAGCATAAACAGACTTAAATAAATTATTTGCTAATTGACAATTTTTAGCTACAGGTATCATCACTTTGTATTAGAATAGGCAGGTGTGTACTTGAATGTGAACGAAGGTGTAAATAATGAGCAAGGTGTGCACCAACATGTATAGCTGCATCTAAATAAACAGTCACATGCAGATATACACTGACAGTTGCAACAAGATAGAAACAACTAATCATAGACATATGTGTATTAAAAGAGAGACAGAAGCTATATTTAAGCAAACAAATATAACTGCAACAGACTCTACTAGATATATCTAACTGGTACCAGACTTTACTAGATATATTTAACTGGTACCAGACTCTACTAGATATATCTAACTGGTACCAGACTCTACTAGATATATCTAACTGGTATCAGACTCTACTAGATATATCTAATTGGTACCAGACTCTACTAGATATATCTAACTGGTAACAGACTCTACTAGATATATCTAACTGGTACCAGACTCTACTAGATATATCTAACTGGTAACAGACTCTACTAGATATAGCTAACTGGTACAGACTCTACTAGATATATCTAACTGGTACCAGACTCAACTAGATATATCTAACTGGTACCAGACTCTACTAGATATATCTAACTGGTACCAGACTCTACTAGATATATCTAACTGGTACCAGACTCTACTAGATATATCTAACTGGTATCAGACTCTACTAGATATATCTAACTGGTAACAGACTCTACTAGATATATCTAACTGGTACCAGACTCTACTAGATATATCTAACTGGTAACAGACTCTACTAGATATATCTAACTGGTACCAGACTCTACTAGATATATCTAACTGGTACCTGACCCAACCAGATGTATCTAACTGGTACCTGACTCAACCAGATGTATCTAACTGGTACCAGACTCAATCAGATATATCTAACTGGTACCAGACTCAACCAGATATATCTAACTGGTACCAGACTCAACCAGATATATCTAACTGGTACCAGACTCTACTAGATATATCTAACTGGTACCAGACTCTACTAGATATATCTAACTGGTACCAGACTCTACTAGATATATCTAACTGGTAACAGACTCTACTAGATATATCTAACTGGTACCTGACTCAACCAGATATATCTAACTGGTACCAGACTCAACCAGATATATCTAACTGGTACCAGACTCAACCAGATATATCTAACTGGTACCAGACTCAACTAGATATATCTAACTGGTACCTGACTCAACCAGATGTATCTAACTGGTACCAGACTCTACTAGATATATCTAACTGGTACCAGACTCTACTAGATATATCTAACTGGTACTTTGTTTTATTAACCCCAGAAGGATGAAAGGCGAATTTGACTGTAGTACTTTAATTTATTGACCCTGGAAGGATGAAAGGTAAAGTTGACCATAGTGGGATTTGAACTCGAAGCATAGAAAGTTGTAACTAAATACTGCAAAGCAGTTTATCTGACGCTCTACTCATTCTACCAATAAATCGACTGTCCTTACTACCTACAAATAATGCCTGGTTTAGAGCATAAGACATGCAGTAAGATAGAAATAACTATTAGTAACAAGTTAGCAGACAGATGTGCAGCTAGTATAGCAGCAAAACATGCAGCAATAACAGCAGAACTGGTGCACCAACAAGTACACATACATTTCTCAGTGAATTCTTGTGTCTCTTTGTAACTCTAGCAGATGTCTAACTCTCACTTTATCACAATCAATGCCTGATCCCTCTGTTATAATATTTCTAATGGAAGACACTGTCTATGCCAATAACCCCCGAAAGACACTGCTCATGTCATTAACCCTGACACCCACAGATCTTAATGTTATGACAAACACCCACAGATCTTAATGTTATGATCATCACCCACAGATCCTAATCCTATGACCAACACCTAAAGATCCTAATGTTATGACCAACACAGAAATATGTCTTAATTTGTCACTGTATTTAGCATGAGAGATAAAGCAAAGTTGTTCAAAATATACTCACTTTCAGTTCCTGATTTGCCTTCAGAATCTTTAGACTTCAGTGATTTTATATTTTCTGATTCTTTCTTTAGAGATTTCGGTGTCTCAGATTTTTTCTTTTCGACTTGATCACTGTCAGTAGATTTTTTGTCAGATTTGGTCGTTTCTACAGGTTTAAATTTACTGTCCATTGGCTTGAATTTAGCACTCTCTATCCCCTTAAACTTAGAGCTCTCCATTGATTTGAATTGCATTGATTCAATTGGCTTAAATTTGGAACCTTCAACAGATCTTGAACTGATGTCAAACTTGGCCACAGACTTGCTGTCTGAATTCTGTTGAAAATCAGTCTTGGGTTGTTCAACAGGCTTGAGTGTTTCAACAGCTTTTTTAGATTTCTCTTCCAGAGCTTTCTGCTCTGAACGTGCTAATTCTAGGGCTTTCCGGCGACTGCTCCCAGAACCAAACGTAGTTCTGTGCTGCAAGAATGCAGAGCTTGTGACAATAGGCTTGCTACCAAATGCAGCAGTTTGTCTCATTTGTAAGGGTTTATTGGGGTTTTGTGCCTGGGAACCCGTGTTTGAATTTGTAGTCATATATGAACTGTGTAAGAATGAATCACTTCCTGGAGTGCTCCCTGAAATTTGAAAGGCTTTTGGTAACGTTGAGAACTGAGGTTCAACTGCACCAAATTTTGGAAGTGGGTCTGGTTTGGTTTTTGAGTCCATGTTCAACTCAAGTTGTGGACGTTCAGGTTCAAGTTGTGGAGGGGGAGGAGTGGAGTTATTCCTTTTATTGCCACTATTACCAAAACTGTCGGATTTTGTTCGTAGATCTGAAATGAAAAGAAATTATAATGAACATCAATAGTTTAAAAAAAAGCTCCAACACTAATATATATCACCATCAACATTGTTTTAATGACTGCTTTCCCTGGTAGCAAGGGTTCGACAGGTCTACACAGACCAAGTCAGTACTAAAATGGGGGCTACTGACCTCCCAGACAGACACGGGTCTGCCTCTCACTTACGTGCGGTCTCACATTCTGCCGACTGCACAGATGTCATATCTTTGACACATCTTAAAGGTCCTTCCAACACTTTATTTGGAAAGCTTTCCATGGCTGGATGACCTTCCTATTATATATATATATATATGAATTATAAGTGACAAAGGTGCTGTGTGGTTGCTAATAAATATTATTTAGAAAACGTAAAAGAAACACAAACATAAAAACAAATCCAGCTCTTCGGCTGTCTGCTAAACATCAGCGACCCACAGCAGACAGCCAAGGAGTGGGAATTGTCCTTATGTGTGGCTGAGTGGTTAGAGAATTGGGTTCGCAATCGTGAGGTTGTGAGTTCGATTCCTGGACTGGGTGATGCGTTATTTCCTTGAGCAAGACACTTTATTTCACGTTGCTCCTTCTACCTGGATTTGCGACCGATAGATAGTACTAGCAATTGGAAAGACTAATGGGAACATTGACTCCTCGGTCCAATTTGACGAAAGTCAATCAACTGTCGATATATATATAACATCATTTAAACATTTTTTCCATCCTTGCAAAGGTATATAAGAAGATCTAAGAAGGAAAAGCAACAGAGCAGAATATGGTTATCTTATGTGAGGTGTAAAAGGTCTCACCTTTGTTTGGCTGTGTATCATTGGACTGGGCAGCTAAAGTAGGCAGTGGTAAATTGTGTTCTGTAGAGTCTGTACTGATATTTTCTTTCTTTGGTGTTGGGTTAGAATTAACTTTTTTTTTATTTGGTTGAGGACTGCACAAATAGAAAAAAAAAAAAAAAAAAAAATCAACAATTAATATAAAAGTCAAAACAAATTTGTAGGTGAGGCCCCAGCATGGCCACAGTAAAAGTATACACCGCCCCAATCCCACACCCCACTCATACAAATCATCACCATCATGTTATTTTTACTTTTCCATACTTGTATGGGTTGGATGGGTCTTGTTTAGCACCGTGTTTTGCCATTTGTTGTTGTTTTTTTTGACATCTACTTGGTAAGGTCCAGCTTCTTGAGATCAGCTTTGGGCCCTGTTCCCCCAATATCTTCCTCCTTTCACATAAGCCCTCCAAATGGATTGCTTGTCCCTTATTCACCCAACTGTCACCCACCAAATGCATCACACATCCAACACTCACACCAGACTTCTTGCAGAGAAGATTAGAAAGAAAAGTGAGAAAAAGATATAGAGGAAGAATCGACCTCAGTACTTTTTTTATCGACCTCGAAAAGGATGAAAGACAAAGTTGACCTCAGAATAATCATGAATCATCTTAAAAGAAGACTGAAACACACAAGGTGTGTATTTTATTAGAAATATACCAACAAAACTTACTTCTTTAAATGAAACTGGATTTTTTCAGAAGCATTTAAGATTTTCCGAAGATCTGTTATTCCATAGGATTGTGGTCGTTTTAGAATAATACCATCTGGGAAGCCTTCAATATCAATAAACATAGGATCTTTTTCCAGTTTAATATATGGCATAGTCCGAGTACTGCCGCAACATAATGCTAAAGTAAAAAGATGAGGAAATAAAGAACTGAGTTGAATATATATATATAGAGAGAGAGATGAAAAGAATAAACAATTATGGAAATGAGTTTTGGATTTGAATATTGCCAATGTTATTGGAATTGGTAGAGGTGCATGGCCTAGTGGTGTGTTGGACTAATGATCATAATGCCATGGGTTTGATTCCTGGACTGACTCATCTTTATAATTAGATGTTTCCCTGCTACAAGATATGTTTATGTTTGTATAGTTTATGTTGAAATGAAGTATTATGAAGATGGACTTACAAAACTTCTCATTGAATAAGGCCTTCACTTCTTCAGCAAGTTTTTTACGATTGTTCTTCGGGTGATCTTTGCCCTTAGCTGAAACAAATAAGAGAAAAAAAAAAAAAAAGTTTTAGTCCACACAATTCATTGAATGGATAATCAAATTATCTAATTTCTACAGGGATTTTCTGTCTTATCATCATCGTTGATGGGTCCTTCTCAGAAGAGCATCTCTCCACTCGTTGCTTTCCTTTGTCATCTCCCCTGTGAGTCTCAGTTATTTGAGGTCAGCTCTCACAACTACAACCCGGGTCTTTCTTGGTCTACCTCCACCATCACTTCCTTCCACCTAGATTTCCTGGCACTTCTTCACCCAACAATCATTGTCCCATAGTTAGAATTTATTTTTTTAAATGTAAATAAAAAAAGAAGATATTTTCAAAGAATACCAACCTAAGTAGGCAAGGAATTTGTTCTGTAACTGTTTTTCTTTTTTAAGGAAGTTTGTACCATATTTACTACCTAGTGTAAAGACAACTGGTTTGTTGACAGCTAAACAGGCAGTTTCAACACCAAGAGATGACAACGAGGAACACTATAAAATAGAGAGAAAGGGAGAAAACAAATCTTAGTAATTATTTTAAAGACAAATGTAAAGTAGAGAGAATTTTAATAAATCACACAATCCTACTCTTTCTTAAGGGGTATGAGTATGTTTCATTGTCATTACATACTAGTAAGGGTTGTACAGGTAATTACAGACCATGTCAGTACATAATCGGAGCTACTGACCTCACAGATAGGCAGGTGTGTATCTGTGTTGCATCTCACTAATACTAAGGAGGTTGTCATGATTTTTGACACACCAACCGATGAGCCTTCTTGTATTCTATTTGGATGTCCTTCCTACCACCAACCACTTTACAGTGTACTGGGGGTATTTTATGGTTGTATGACCTTCTTACCACCAACCACTTTACAGACTATACTGGGGGCATCCAACTCTCTAGCCACTAAGCCATGCACTTTCACGTAGATAAATATAAACACTTTAAAATAGTTTTGTATCATAAAATTAGGGGCTATTTGCTATCACAAATGTTAAAACAGAGCAATGAAAAAAACATGCAGGAATCAAATGGTTTTAACTGATGATTAAAAAAAATGATCTAAGTGGTTCTTACAGTGTGGCTGAGTTTCCCCAGTAATCCCACAATTTGTTCATGCTTGTTCTGGTTCCGGCTACTTTCCTTTTTGTCTGTCGTCTCGGTATTTGCTTTAGTTTTGCCTCTAGTTGAACTTTTCTTGCTCTTTTTTGCAGCATTCTCAGCCTCTTCACTCTCATCATCTCCGCTGTCAGAACCAAATTCTAGAAAATACAATTCACCAAACATACAACCATTATAAAATTGTAAAGTTCAAATCTCGATATTCTTTTGTCTTTTATTGGTTTTAGTCTTTGGATTGAGGCCATCCTGGGGCCCTACCTTTAAGTGTTATTAGTAAATTGTTTTATATATATTTTGTATTGCAGTTGATGAATAACAGTATTATTTGTTATATATACAAATTCATATATACATACAACAAGCTTCTGCAGTTTTCCATTACCAAATTCCACTAAGGCATGGCATTTGTAGAAGATGACAGCAGAAATAAAATACTGATGGTCACTTTCTCAAAATAAATAATATCAAAATCTCATAGATTCAATATTATGTGAGATAAAGCATTTATCACGAAAATACAATAGTATATATAGAAGAGTAATCATCATTTCAATTTTTGCATGCTTGCATGGGTTAGACGGGTCATCCATGCTGAGAGGCAAATCTGGCCATAGTTGGCCATGTTGCACCTTGCAATAATAATGTAAATGCTAAAGGGTTAAGTTTAGAAATAAACAATAGAATGATAGAGAAAAATAAAATAAAATAAGTACAAACCATCTGTATTTTTAGATTGTGATAATTTACGTTTTCTAGTTTCAGGTTCATCAATGACTAAGCCGTGAGCTTTGCTGTAGTCTTGGATCCAGCGCTGAAAAAATTGAGCAAAAAATGAAAACAATTAATGAACATAAACTATAAGAAACATTGTCAATAGAGAGAAATTCCGTTATAACGAAATTCGTGGAGTATAAAAAAAAATTTATTGTAACAGAAAATTCTTTATAACGAGATCGACCGAAACAAATCGAGCATGTGTTATTACCTCAGGGATAGAAACATTTTTTGTTAGACTGAAAAATTCGTTATAACGAAATTTTACCTGTACATAACTGATCTCTTAAACTCTTACAAGTGTTGAGAAGATAAAGTTAATATAAAGTCCCAGGCAGTTTGGTAAGAAAGGGTTAATATAAAATATGGTCATATTAAAATCAGAGGCGTTGTATCGTAACAGAAACAATCTCAAGTGGGATGATATATATATATATAAGAAAAAAAAGAACTGAGGGATCCAGCCAGATCAATTGGAGATGGTTGATTCTGATAGGACCTTCCCTGAAGGAATGCTTGAGGACTCTGTGCCCATGACCCTCACAGGAGGAGGAGAAAAACAAAAAAAAGAAGACAGAGGAAGAAGAAGAAGATAAGAGAGTAAGACTTACTTTTACTCTAGCCGGTGATAAACCAATACATTCAGCGGTATCATCAATCATCTTCCAACAATCACGTGAAATAGATACCATTCCTAGCTGCCATTGTGACTCCAGAAAAGCCAGCTGTGTTTCATTGAATTCGGAACATTTGCGTATAGGTCTTTGATCAAAAGAATTGTTCTGTAAAGAGGTTTAAAAATAATGGTTAAATTATGTATTAAGCCTGGGAACTAATTTGGCTAAAGTTTATATCCCAGTTTCATTGGTATCTAGTAACTAAGAGTACACAACTCCCTCCTCTCCTGGACAGGATACCAGGATACCAGTCCATTGCAGGATTAACTTCACCAGTTACTGCTGCTATTCATTTTCAGCTGAGCTAAAAAAAATACAATAAGCCACCTGGTCCAGGAATTGAACCCACAACATTATACTTATACTTGTATGTCTAGTTGACCAGGTTGAAAATAATTAAGAATTAGGAGAGATTTAGTAATCTAAGGTGGTTGAGCTGGTGCCACGACAAAAAGCACCTAGACCACACAGTAATGTGGTCTTGCTGGTGACATGATAAAACATACCCAGTCCACACTGTAAATGTGGTTGGCATTAGGAAGGGCATCTAGCCGTAGAAATCAAACCAGAAACAGTTGTGTATGAGAAAGACAGGATCATCTTATCTCACTTGTCTTACAACAGTGACTACTCGTCTAACCCATGCCAATGTGGAAAATGGACATTAAACGGTGATGATGATTAACATACATACCTGTAGGGATCGTGCACTACGTCCCCTTCGAAGTTCAAGGTGTGATTCTGAATCTGATGTTAACATGGTTTGTTCTTTGGTTGGTGTATCAGAATCATTTAAGTTGTCTTTGGTTTTGGAACTTTCATGACTTTTGGTTTTTGCAGGAGACCAGATAGGCTTTCTTTGCTGTGAATCTGTTACAAAACAACAACAACAATAAAATGATAGCTCAATGGCTCAATAAATAAACAATAAAATAATCAACTATAAAGTTAAGATATTGGTTCCATGACCAGTAGAATAGGTTTGGACCAAAGTACAGGAAGCTCTAAATTATATCAAACAAGGAACAGTTTTTATTCAAAATAAATTGCTACAAGATAAAGTAAAATTAGTCAATTTATAAACTCGATTGAATTGACTAACAAGATCCCAGACCTCATTTGTGTACCGAGTGGGGTGGAATTCATCAGATCGGACTAAGGAAACAATGTTTCCATTGGTGGTACTATCTATCAGTTGTAACCCCTGTCAGAAATAAGTTTTACATTTGTAGAATTTAAACAGTAATATTATCAACAAAATTGTGAAATATATTTTTTGATTTTGATTTTATTCCTACACAGACAAAGACAGAGACAGAGTATTTTATTAAAAATATGGTAACAAAAGAGTTAATAGTCTGTAAAACCATAATCTTATTGACAACAACTCATCTGAAGTCAATCAATAATTATAAAATGCAATCAATAATGGAATAACTGTGAAAGAATTTAGTAAAATTAAGTATGGCTAAATAGGCGAGAAATATTCTACATAAAAACTGCAGTGTAGAAATAGAGTAAAATGTCAAGGAATCTCATAGCCCAAAAGGTCAGCATTTAGCTTCAGTTTCTTGGCATTAAGAAATGACAAATATATGTCCTCATGTGGATACAACATAAATCTTGTGTCAATAGCATTCCTAAATACTTTCGTACCTACTCTTGACAGCAAGTTGAGCTGTAGCAATGTCTAAATTTAGTGCACACAAATACAGCAACATGTTGAGTTTGTTTAAAGTCAGCAGTCTCAATAAATTTATAAGTCCAACTGTAGCATGATAAAACTAAATTTACTGCACACATATACAGCAACATGTTGGGTTTGTTTAAAGTCAGCAATCTCAATAAATTTATAAGTCCAATACTACCGTGTTGCCTCTATTATAAGATCTACTCCCCAAATAAGCCCTAGCATGAAATGTTGCAGTCCAATATAAGCCCTACCCTGAAAATAAGACCTAGCACATTTTTCTCGCAACACCCAGAGTTTTGCTGAATACAAATATAATAAATTCTTTTAATATTGTTTTTAACTCTATAATATATATCTAGAATATGACTGAACCCGAAACCCTGTGATTGCTATGTGAACTTCTTAACCCCTCAGCCATACCTTCATCTATACCTGTCATACATTAGTTTATTAACCTTGCAAAGCTGAAATAAGTATTACCTAGCAAGTTTGTGTGTGTATGTGTATGCATGCATGTATGTATATATTTATGTATGTATATAATATCAGTCTTTATATCTATGTAAGAAACAATTATCATAGATATTACAACTATTTCTTAAGTGGGGATGAAAGATAGATAGATAGATAGATAGATAAAGAGGGAGTGAGAGAGAATAGAATATAAACAAAAAACCCCTGCAATGGTGACGATAAGAAAGGATGTGACTGAATAAAGAGGGGAAGAAGAGGGGTAGATATAAAAAGATAGCCATGCTGTATGTTTTAAGCATGTATGAGAGAGTAGCCGGCAGATGAACAAGAGATGTACTAAATGGGATTTTCCATCAGGTTTTTTTATACTATTTTTTCTTCTTTCCCCCTCCACCCCAGTCCTTGCCTACTGTCACTTGAAATACCCCCCCCCCACCTCCACCAACTCCCAGTGTATGTGTATGTCTGTATATGTTTCTCAGTGTCTCTGTGTGTGTCTCATTGTCTGTGTGCGTGTGTCTCAGTGCCTGTGTGTGGCTATGTGTCTCAGTGTCTGTGTGTGTGTGTGTGTCTCATTGTCTGTGTGTGGCTATGCTGCTCAGTGTCTGTGTATGTGTCTGTGTGTGTGTGTCTCATTGTCTGTGTGTGGCTATGCATCTCAGTGTCTGTGTATGTGTCTCAGTGTGTGTATGTGTGTGTGTGTCTCTGTGTCTCAGTGTCTGTGTGTGTGTGTTGGACAACATCTGTTCTTTGTATTGTGTTGCAACAAGAAATTTGTAAAGATGTTTTGCAAAGCAGGTCTTTAAGTATGCAAGGATACTGTTTAACACCCAAACCACTCACCTACTTCTCAACACACACACATCAACAAAGGAGCCTCTATCTAACCGTTTGACCTGCTAGAAACAACAGCTAAATCTTCCTCAAAATTCCACTCTACTATCTTAAAAGAGGAATGACACATTAGATAATGTAGTCCAGTCATAGATATCTCTGAAATGATGGAGTGGTTACATCTGGAGAGCCCCTTTATCATATAGCTGCTGGTGCAGAGCCTGCCTAGGGCTAAATAACAACAACACAGAAACAAAGGGGAACATTTCAATAGTAGTGGTGGTAGTGGTACTAGTGGTGGTAATGATAGTAGTAGTGGTGGTGGTGGTAGTAGTAGTGGTGGTGGTGGTAGTACTAGTGATGATGATAGTGGTAGTGGTGGTGGTGGTAGTAGTACTAGTCATGATGATAGTGGTAGTGGTGGTGGTAGTAATATAGAAGATACAATCAGGTGATAAATTATTGTTGGTGAGGTGATGAGTAAGAGGTGGTGGAGGTAGTGCTGCTACCACTACTACTACTGTCACTACTACTACTACTACTACTACTACCACCACCACCACCACTACTACTACAATAACAGTTTATTAACAGAAATATGGAAACATTTGAGGAGCACTTAAGCTAATTGTTTCCAAAGAGGGGATCATATAAAAATGGACGTTCCAATAATTAGCCAGGAATAAAGTTAACATTCCTGGCATTTGGGAGATTGGTAACCATGTCAATGTTTATATATAATAAGGTGGTTGATGTTGTAGAGACAGATGTATATAGATATATATACACACTTGTTGTAAAGACAAATATATAGACAAATATATATATATATATAGTAATAATAATAACTTTGAAGACTAAAATCCAAAGAGAGCTCGATAAGGATAAATATATATCAAATATATAAGAACCGTAATAACAGATTAAAGTTTAAGCAAAGAATCGCTGCTTTCACCCTTAACGAGATCTTCTGACGATCCCATTAAGGGTGAAAGCAGCGATTTTTTATTTTAATATATATGTAAGTATATACACTTGTTGCAAAGACTGATGTATATATACACACTTGTAAAGACAGAGGTATACATGCTTGTAATCCAGATGCATACACACAGCGTCATACAGCCACACGCACACGCACACGCACACACACACACACACACACAAACGCATCTATTCTTGAAGAGTCATGTTTTCCAATAATATGAACACAAATTGATAGCAATTATTATTCACTTTCTTATCATTAGTATCAAACTCATCAGATGCTGGCATATATCTATCTATCTATCTATATATATATATATTCTTTATTATGACTAAGTGATGAGTCATGTCACTCTGGAGTTTCACCTGTGTACTCACAGGATCATCAGACGACTTGATGATCCTGTGAGTTCACAGGTAAAACTCTACAGTAACAAGACTCATCACATAGTTATGTTCATATTTTAACAAAGTCCACTACACCACCTTTTACTATTTGTAAGTGGTCAAATTCTAATACTAACTGAAGTCAGATGACCAAGTTCATATTTTAACAAAGTCCACTACACCACCTTTTACTATTTGTAAGTGGTCAAATTCTAATACTAACTGAAGTCAGATGACCAAGTTCATATTTTAACAAAGTCCACTACATCACCTTTTACTATTTGTAAGTGGTCAAATTCTAATACTAACTGAAGACAGATGACCAAGTTCATATTTTAACAAAGTCTACAACATCAGCTTTTACCATTTGTAAGTGGTCAAATTATGATACAGGCAGAAAGTCCACTACATCACCTTTTACCATATTAGGCTCGTCATATCTTTAATTATTCTGATATTAAATCAAGGTTGGTATATTGTTTGTTATAAGATTATACATGGTTCACTACCAAAGCAGAGCAACAGAACTCTTGGTGTAGATGCATAATTTGAATAACTGCACACATACTTATACAGACATGCCTATGTGTACTTGAATAAACATTAACTATTATTGAATGCACATATATATACACACACACACACACACACAGCATAAAATACATACATTTATCACGTACATAACACAATTGACTATATAAGTAACTTTTACTCAAGAATTCTAAAACATTGTCAAGTGTTGTCATTATAGATCATTCTTGAAGCAAGCGGTTTAACTACCTACATACATGTGTGGATGTATGTGTGAGTTTATATACATACATATGTCCTGTTGTACACTTTTTAAAGTGGTTGGCGATAGGAATGGCATCCAGCTGTAGAAACCATGCCAAAAAATGGCTGAGAGGTTTCTTCAGTTATGTCAATGTCACGACAACCTTTCTAGTGTTGGTGCCATGAGAAAACAGACCCAGTACCCTCAGTAAAGTGGTTGGTGATACGAAGCTCATCCAACCATAGAAAAGTTGACAAACAATGGACCAGGAGGACTCTTCAATCATGAAAAAAACACGACAACCTCCCTAATACTGGAAATGTGATAAAATGCATTCACATGATGCACTTGTATGTTTGTCTATACATGTGTATAGTATAGATAATATTTGGAGTGTGGACATGCATTAAAATGCGTGTGTGTGTGTTTTGTAAATCAGTGTATACGTGCAGGCCTGGTTAACGAGCTTGTGAATAAGAAGTGTTTTAGTTTTACCTATCTAAGCCTGGTTTTAAAAAAAAATACAATTGTATGAATTCTTTGCACTTTGTTTGGAATAGCAAAGTTCCTAAATCTGTTCAAGACCTTTACTTTCCTGTCTTCATGATGTAGAGCTTATGTTGTTGTATACATAGCAGAAGTCCTCTACATTAAAAAGGTAATATCTTAATTGCAATTTTTGATGTATGAGGGAGAGAGAAAGAGAGTTCTAGGCAGTTGGGGTTATATAGTATAGAGTCTGAGAGCTTGTAGTATATTTGGACATGTACAAACAGGCATTTCACATGGAAGACAAAGCAAACTACCTTGCACACACACACACACACACACGTAAATATGTAAATATGCGTACACACATATAAACACATACACGCTGTATTCATTGACCCACTGCTCTCTCAGGTCAAATCCCGTAGAGGGCAACTTTGTGTCCTAAGGAATGCTGTATGTCAATATGACACCCCTACCATTTCCTCAGGAATTACAGGTCAATACCATACCAAGACAAGATAGCAGGTGTCCTTGATCCAACTTGCAACTAAACAACAGTGCCAGAAATAGAGAGTAATAATGGTATTAAGAGACAGCAGACAGAGCCATTTACTCCTCTCATATTTTGGCTGTGGATAAATAAATGATGAAGATGATAATAATTGTTTCTACTTTTGGCACAAGGCAAGCAATTACCCAGTACATTACTGGTACTTTATTTTATCGACCCCGTAACGATGAAAGGCAAAGTTAACCTCAGCGGGATTTGAACTCAGACCGTAAAGGGACGTAACTATGGTGAAAAGCATGGCATCTTGTAAATAATAGTCCATAATATAGGCAAGAGGCCAGCAATTTTTTTTTTGGGGGGGGGGGGGGGAAAGGATTATACTGACCCCAGTTTGTGACACGAACTTCACTTCACTGTATTGAGCCTTGGAAGTAGACCTCAATGAAATTTGAAGTTAGAATGTAGAGAGCTGGAACAAATACTCCCAGGAATTTGTCTGATATGCTAACAATTCTGCCATTTTACTAGCTATGATAATAGCACTGATGGTAATCATAGTTATGATAATGACAGTTATGATAATGGCAATTATGATAATGATTAAAACACATATACATATATATGTGTATATATATATATATATACACACACACGCACATGTGTGTATGCTTTAATTATCATCTTTATATAAATATATATACAGATGATGATTAAAACACACACACACATTACATATCATCATCATCGTTTAACGTCCATCTTCCACGCTTGCATGATATATATATAAAACACACACATATATACACCCACACTCACAGAAAGATGACGAGACCAAGAGTCTTCTCAATTTCCAAGCAATTGACTACAACAACCGAACAAGAGATAACAACTAGAGTACTACTAAAAAAAATGTAGTTAGGATAGTTAGGACTTAGTAGAGAAAAAAGAAGAAGAAGAAGAAGCAGCTGATGGAGGTGGCCTTAGTAACAAACATTGTTTTTTAATATCCTTTCCAATCCAGTTGCCATAGTAATTCCACATCCCTGGCTGACAAATCAACAATTCCACAGCAGAGAATTATCTTGCACGAAATCATTAAACTTCATACAGAGTTGAACAAATACAACTAACGTTCTGTCTTTAACGCCTCTTCAATGAAGTAACTATACACACACACACATATATATATATATATGCATATATGTACATATACATATATATGCATATATATATACATATACATACATATGTACATATACATATAGACAACATAGGCAACACTTCAATTTATACACACACTACTTGAGAGATGTGTAGATTACATATATATTTTTGCAAGGGTAGGATAATATCGAAAAAATGAAGGGTGTATATTATATTTTATATTAGCAGAGTATACCATATAGAAATATATTGGGAGCCTATATGTATAAGTTACATACCTATAGAGACAGCCATTATAGGCAGATGTGTAATTAAAAAATAATAATAATTGTTTCTACTTTTGGCACAAGGCCAGCAATTATCCCAGTGTATTACTGGTACTTTATTTTATCGACCCCGTAATAAGTGTTTCTATTTTTGGCACAAGGCCAGCAATTATCTCAGTGCATTACTGGTACTTTATTTTATCGACCCCGTAATAAGTGTTTCTATTTTTGGCACAAGGCCAGCAATTATCCTAGTGTATTACTGGTACTTTATTTTATCAACCCTGTAAGGATGAAAGGCAAAGTTAACCTCGACGGGATTTGAATTCAGAACATAAAGGGCCAATGACCATTGGAATCAGACTAAACTGCAAGAAATATAAACCTCCAAAACAAAGGAAGAACAGATGAAATATTTATGTCTTGATATGATGGGGGGGTTATAGTAGACTGAATCAACACCACTTTACAACTGTTGAGTTTTCATGTTGGACAGGGCTTCTGTAGTAGTCTCTCACATGTGGTACTCCAGATAGGGTCTCTGTACTACAGTAGTCCCTCACATGTGGAGCTACAGTACTGTCTTTCGCCACATGTGGTACCCCAGATATGGTCTCTGTACTACAGCACAGCCTCTCACCACATGTGGCACTACAGTAGTCCCTCACATGCGGTACTCTAAAGTACTGTCTTTCACCACATGTGGTACTTCAAACAGTCTCTCACCACATGTTGTGGTACTTTGTCATCTCCTTTGTGAAGTTTAATATCCTCTTCTGCATTTGTTTTATTTCAACCTAATGTCATCTACTCTACTCCCCCCACCTGTCAACACCAGCAGTCTCCTGTCATACACACTACAGCTGATTCCTTTCAGGCATAGTTCTTCTCTCTCAAACCATTTTCTGCTCCATTCTTTATTCACACTAAATTACACATTCAACAGAGTGTATGCACTTCATTTCTTCCTAGCATTTGGACATATTCTTCACTCAATACCTGGGTTTCAGTGCCATACAATGTCACACTTTATACTAACATTATACAACGCATCCCCCTTTACTTGGAAAGGAAAACAAAAATCCATTTGTTAATAGTGGAGGCAAAACTATCTCTGGTACTTATGTCAGGGACTCCTGGGAGGTGAAAAACAAAACCTGTGGATGGGGGGAGGGTGTAAAGAGACGAAGTGAGTGATTGAAAAAGAGAGTGAGTGAATGAATAAGTGAGGGAGAGAGGGAGTGAGAAGAGAGAGGAAGTGAGAGAGGCAGAAGAAGCATCAATCGGAGACTGAAGAGAAATTAGTAATGTTGGAATTGTATATACAAAGCATAACAAGATGAAATATATATAAACGTAGAATATACTTTTACAATTATATAGCCACATATAACACAGTATAGTCTATGTGATAAACCACATATCTATTAATATAGTCACTATATGTATCACACCAGTGGATGGATTGTGTGTGTGTGTGTATGTATGTATGTATGTATTGTATATGTATGTATGTATGTACGTATTGTATATGTATGTATGTATGTATGTATTGTATATGTATGTATATATTTATGTATGTATCATGCATGCATGTATATATGTATGTGTATATATGAATGTACGTATGTATTTATAAATTGCATATGTATTTATGTATGTGTGTATGTATTTATGTGTATATATTATGTATGGATGTAAGTACATCGAGAATAAAAACACAAAAAAATATATAAAAAAAAAAAATAATAATAATAAAAATATATGATTTTGCACCCAAACAAGCCATCCATCTAGAGAGACAGCATTCTAGCAAGACGACCATGTCTAACTTACGTACAATATACATATATACAATATATATATACAATATATATATACTGTGAATGACAGAGAAATGTAATTATGACAGAGGCGAGAGGGGAGGGGCTGGCGTATGTAGGTGTACGAGACATCAAAGTGTAATAATTGTTTCTACTTTTGGCACAGGGCCAGCAATTCCCCCCCCAGTGCATTACTGGTACTTTATATTTTATCGACCCCCGTAAGGATGAAAGGTAAAGTTAACCTCGGCGGGATTTGATCAAAGTGTAATAATAGCAGACAGACAGACAATAGAAAGAAGAAAAAAAAAAGGAGAGAGAGAACAGACAGACACAGACACACATACACATACACATACATACATACACAAACAAAATGGATATAGAGAGAATGAGAATTAAAAGCAAGAAATTATAGACAGCAACGAGAAATAAATGAGAAATTAATTACATAAATGACATGATAATTAGACCTTTTTTTTTTCGTCTTAAATTACCAAAATTAGAGATAAAAAGATAGATTCATTAAAGGAACTGCCTGCTTTTTTTGGGGTTCTTTTTTTTTTTTTAAATCATCTCTTCGCTAATTTCACCTTATACTATAAGTCTCTCTCCCCACCTCTCTCTCTCTCTCTCTCTCTCTCTTAATGTGATAACACATACAATTAGTGGGTGGTTTTCTTACTCTGAAAAATGTTCGGTGTTCCAATAAATCCAGAGTGCACAGGGTGTGTGTGTATATGGTGTGACAGGGGTAGTGGTTGGTGATGGTGGTGGTGGTGGTGGTGATGGTTTATGTGTGTGTGTGTTTGCATGAGTGTGAGTATGTGGCAGCACTAGGGTAGTTGGTGGTGGTGGTGGTGTGTGTGTGTGTGGTGTGACAGGGGTAGTGGTGGTTTGTGTGTGTGTGTTTGCGTGAGTGTAAGTATGTGGCAGCACTGGGGTGGTTGGTGGTGTGTGGTGTGACAGGGGTAGTGGTTGGTGATGGTGGTGGTGGTGGGGTTAGTCTCCACCAAAAAGCCAACACAAACCAATCAATATTACAAAGTCTCTTTCAGGTCGGTGATTGCCGGAAAAATGTACAGACTAACGGCTGACCATCGGCAAGTCTGCTGATGTTGCAGCTAGCAGCTTTCAACACACACACACACACACACACATACACACACAAAAAGGGAGAAGAAAAAAAACCCTGTGTCTAACTACTGCAAAATTTTAGGAACCTGAGTAATTTTCAGAGGGTGTATTTTGCCCCCTTTTTTAACAGGGTCCTTATTATTAATATTATTATCTTTATTTGGCGGTGGATTGGCAGTAGAATCGGTAGAGCATTGGACAACATGTTTTGCAACATAGAATTATGTCTCTATACGTTTTGAGTTCAAATCCCACCAAGGTTAACTTTGTCTTTCATCCTTACGGGGTCGTTAAAATAAAGTATAAATACCGCACTGGGCTTGATTTAATCAACTTTCCTCTCCCTCCAAATTTGCTGGCCTTGTGCCTAAATCAGAAACCACACACACACACACACACACACACACATATATATATATATGTGTGAGGTTGGCGCTAGGAAGGGCATCCAGCTGTAGAAACCAAGCCACAATCGGTTCTGTATGAGCATGACATGGTCACCTGACCTAGCATTGCTCACAACAGGATAACTCGTCTAACCCATGCCAGCATGGAAAAATGTACGTTAAACGGTGATGATGATGATGATGATGATATACACACACAAACTTAGCAACTTATGGAAAGCAACAGCTAACTAACATGAATGTGTGTCTGTCTACCTCAGTCAGTAAGTGGACTAGGTGCTTGGCTAAGTAGGTAGATAGCTGGGGGGGGGGGGGGGGGATGGACTCGCTGACTGGTCAACAAATTCCCTCCCACACACCCACTGCTGCAAGATATTCAGGTAAACTTTAATAAATGAAGAGAGACACCTTTTTCTGTTACTATTTTCCACTCAAAGTAAGAATATATATATATATATATATATATATATATATATATATGAGCAAGACAAGGTCAGCCGACTGGACACTGCCCACAACAGGACAACCCGTCTAACCCATGCTAGCATGGAAGAACAGATGTAAAACGGTGATGATATATATATATATATTTATATATATATACACAATGTTTAATATAGAAATGGCTAACCCCCAACTGAATACAGGACACAAACACACACAAATATATATATATATATATAAAAAGGTGTGTTGTTACAGAAAATTAAGTAAACCAGGCAAGTGGACGTTATATATACATTTTATCATTATTGCCATCATTTTTACAGATGTATATATAATTGGCAATAGTATATATATATATATATAATATATATATATATAGTTTTATTAGTACTGTTACTACTACTACTACTACTACATCATTTTATTGGTACTGTTACTACAACTACTACTACTACTAGCCCATGAGGGATCGCTCCATGGTGGCTCCACCTGCTAGAAATAGCAGCCAAATCAGCTGCATATCACATCCTACAAGCATGTTCTATAAATAGAACAAAAAATAAGATGTGAAAGTCATGGTAGGAATGTCTTTGATCATGTTTGTTCAATCAGAGTAGTTGTAGTAGTAGTAGTAGTAGTAGCAGTAGTGGTGGTGGTGGTGGTAGTAGTAGTAGTAACTATTGGTAATCTTAATAGTTGCAGCTAGTAATGTAAAAGCAGCTGCAACATCAGACATAGTAAGGTGGTTGGTGGGAGAGGGAGAGAGAGGAAAGAGGAGAGAAAGTGAGGGTGTGAGAGAGAGAGAGAGAGGAGAATGAGGGAGAGAAAAAGAGAGAGGGGGAGAATGAGGGACAGAAAAAGAGAGAGAGGAAAGAGGAGAGAAAGTGAGGGTGTGAGAGAGAGAGAGAGAGGAGAATGAGGGAGAGAAAAAGAGAGAGGGGGAGAATGAGGGACAGAAAAAGAGAGAGAGGAAAGAGGAGAGAGGGAGAGAGGGAGAGAGGAGAGAAAGTGAGGGTGTGTGAGAGGGAGAGAGAGGAGAATGAGGGAGAGAAAAAGAGAGAGGGGGAGAATGAGGGAGAGAAAAAGAAAGAGAGGAAAGAGGAGAGAAAGTGAGAGGGAGAGAGGAGAGAAAGTGAGGGTGTGTGAGAGGGAGAGAGAGAGAGGAGAGAAAGTGAGGGTGTGTGAGAGAGAGAGAAGGTGAGGGTGTGTGAGAGAGAGAAAGTGAGGGTGTGTGAGAGAGAGAGAGAAAGTGAGGGTGTGTGAGAGAGAGAGAGTGAGAGAAAGTGAGGGTGTGTGTGTGAGAGAGAGAGAGAGAGAGGGGGTGTGTGTGAGAGAGAGAGAGAGAGAGAGAGAGAGAGAGAGAGCCGGTTGAAATGTCTGTTGTTGTTATTGTCAGCTATAGTCTGTTGTAGCTGACTAACAACAAAAGACTGGCTCAGTTAGTAGAACCATGGAAGACACACAGACAGACCAATAGATAGCTAGACAGAGAGACATACCAGCCGGAAACACCTTTTTCATAGACTCACACACCCAATGATTGAGATACACATATATACATACACACACACACACACACACACATATATATATACACACACCCACACACATATATATATATACACACACACACACATATATATACATACACACACACACACATATATATACATACACACACACATACATATACACACACATATATATATATACATACAGACACACACATACATATACACACACATATATATATATACATACACACATAGATATATATATATATATATATATACATACACACATATATATATATATATATATATATATACAAATAGATAGATAGACAGATATACTGCCTGAGACAGTCTGACAAATAGACCGATTAATATATAAATGGACGGATAGATAGATAGAGAGATGGACAGATAGATAGCACAAAGATAGACAGATAGATAGATGGATAGTTGGATAGACAGACAGACAGGCAGACAAAGAGAGGATTAAAATAGAGAGAGATATGGTAATAGTTCTTTATCTTACTGGTAAAAAAATATAGGCATAGTTGTCCAGTGTGGTTTGGTTGATGATGATGATGATGATGATGATGGTGGTGGTGGTGGTGGTGTTGGTGTTAGTTCAGAGCTGTCCATGGGTGAATAAATAATACATGTGAAATAAACAATGACTATGAGACTGGCTGGCAGGCTGGCTGGCTGCCTGGTGTGTCGGCTGGTTTATTGATGTTGGGGAGTTGGAGAGTTGGGTACAATTGATGGCAAGGGACAATGAAAGAGTAGGCTGGGAGGGGGATGACAGAGAAGATAAAAGATAATACCATTTGTGTGTGTGGGAGGGAGAAATAGATAGATAGAAGAAGGAGGGGAAAATAGATAGAAAGAGACAGATAGATAAATAGGGAGGAGGGAGAAAGGGAGAGTGAGTGAGAAAGACAGATTCTGAGTGATAAAGAAATGATGAAGATAATAAGAATTTCAAGATAGAGAATCTTACCCCTTTCATGACCCATATTTTTAAAAGAAATACACTCCATTCCAATTAATTGATGAAGAAGTTTAACGATTCACTAAAATTAACAATCATTTAATTACTAAGATAGTAACTTAACAACTAGTTCTTTTGTATATGGTATGACAGTGAAAATATTTCATATATATATAAAAAAAGGGTGTCCCCCAAAATGCATACACACCTCAGCAGTGTTCTAATAAATATTCAAAGTATGAATACATTTTTTGGGACACCCTGTATATACATATATATATATATATGTATATATATATATATATATATATATATATATATATATATATATATATATATATATATACATATATATATATATATACATATATAGGAAAAGATTCAGGACCCCAATGGCTGAGCTCCGGCCGTTTCGACAGCTAGATCCAGTTCGGATCTAGCTGTCAAAACGGCCAGAGCTCAGCTGTCGGGGTCCTGATTCTTTTCCTATTACCCACTCTACTACCCCTAGTATCGAGTACTCTAGTGGGTTATGGTCCACCTGGCTTTTACTACACCCTATCTGATATATATATCATCATCATCATCATTTTACGTCCACTTTTCCCTGCTTGCAAGGGTGGGACGGGAACTGATTCTGGCTTGATTTCTACAGCTGGATGCCCTTCTATCACCAACCTCATTTACAGTGAGTGCTGGGTGCTTTTTACCGTGGCACCTCCACGACCACTTTGCAGTGAAATGATATGGACCCCAGTCCCTATCATCTCATTTCTACAGCTGAGTAAACTGGAGCAATGTGAAATAAAGTGTCTTGCTCAAGGAAACAACACATCACCTTGAGCAAGACATATATATATATATATTCCACACAAACATGTAGCTAGTTATACATGTGAAATATATATATATATATATATATCTTCCACACAAACATGTAGCTAGTTATACATGTGAAATATATATATATATATATATATATATATCTTCCACACAAACATGTAGCTAGTTATACATGTGAAATATATATATATATATATATATATCTTCCACACAAACATGTAGCTAGTTTTATACATCTGAAATATATATCTTGATCTATATTTTAATGTAATAATTTAGATTATTTTTCAATTAATCACTTCAGTGGACCAGTAATCAAATATATAAAAAACTGGAGCAATTTGTAATAATAAATATAGTAGCAATATTAGTTGGTATCTTTTTCTACAAATTTGTACAATTTCTAAAATAAAATAAAAAAGAACAGAAACATTATCTAAAACAACGAAAAAAAAATATATCTATAATTGCTTTCACAAAAATTTTATGATACTGCTTGAATTTTATATGTTCAACAATCCACTCACATACACACACACCTTCTCTCTCTCTCTCTCTCACACACACACACACTCTCTTTCTCACACACACTCACACTCAATCAAGCATGTAAATAGCAAGAGTTGAAGCTTGATTTGGAATTGATCTTTTAGCCTTGGAGATGAAATATATTGATTTACTAACTCAACACAAAGCTTTGAATATTTTGAAAACGGGTGGGTGGGGTATGTGATATGGATTGGTGGGGAGGGGGAGAGAGAGGGATAAAATGAAATTGTGTAACTTTCATGGTTTCGCAAGGACATTTGCAGCTAAGAAGTGAACCAGGTTAGAAATTCGGGTCAGCAGGAGCTTATCAAATCACCAAAGACTCTAAGACTGCTCACCATTTTAGAGGAAGAAAGAGGTACAAGACTTGTAGATCGGTAGTCTTTGTTTTACAACTTTTTCCTTATGCTTCTTTTGCCTCTCTCTCTCTTGTTTTTTTTATTTTTTTTATTATAAGGAGTATTAGATACTTTTCTCAATCTGTCATGGCTTACCAATTCTATACCAATGATGTTTAAATTAATAAAAAAAAAAAAATGGTAATTAGACAAACAAAAACATATACTAAAGTGAAATAATGTAATAATAATTTAATACACTATAAATGTGGTTGGTGTTAGGAAGGGCATCCAGCCGTTGAAAACCTGCTAGACAGTCCTATACGAGAGAGACATGGTCACCCGACCAATCTTGCCTCAAATGGGACAATTCCCATCTAAACCCATGCTAGCGTGGAAGATAGATGTTAAACGATGATGATGACTTCTTCATTATCTTTGCTATCTGCAATGTTTCCCAAAATTATTTGGTTATGGAACCAACTCCTATATTTTACAGGCAATCTCAACAACCCTGACTTTAACAAAACATTAAATAAAACAGACTAGGAAAATGAGGGCAGCAGAGACCTGTACTAGGTGACTAACAGAGAAGCTAGTATACACAGCTTGGAGAGAGGCTGAAACAAAAAAGAAAGTTTGCCAATGTTTTGAGATGTGAGGATCAGAGATGTGAAGTGTTCGGCACTGCAAGGCTGTGTGTCAGTGTAAATTGGGATGTTGTTGAGGTTAGAAGTGTGTTAGAAATGACACTGGTGTACTAAGAAAACTATGAAATCAAAAACAACTAAAGTATACCAAGAGACTAAGGTTCAAATAAACAGCAAATAAATACAATTTGAAACGAACAACCACTAAGTTGTTTTTTTTATCATTTAGTCAGAAGGAAGAGCAGTGCTCATGACCATTGCTCTAGACTTATGGCTTAAACCCAAGCAAGTTTCACAGTGTATACACAGTAACAGTGTGTATATAGAGCAACAGTGTATATATAGAGCAACAGTGTATATGTACAGCAACAGTGTATATACACAATAACAGTGTATATATAGAGCAACAGTGCAACAAATTCAACAAAACAAAGCGAACATTGTCCATCTTATTTAAAGCAGACAATAGCTTGTAAGACATTTAGTGAATGAATACAGTGAATGTATCTCAGTCATTTTATCTTTTCATCTATCTAATTATACAAAGGCGGCAAATTAGCAGAGTCGTTAGAGCAGTGGATTAAAACATGCCTCGTTATTTGCTCTGGCCCACTGAGTTGAATGGAATGTTTGGTGGGATTTATTCAGGATCTCTGCACTGGGGTCAACTTTGCTTTTCATCCATTTGAGGTTGATAAATAAAGTACCAGTCCTGTACTGGAGGGGGAGGGGTGTCCAAAACATCTTCCTGTTGTACTTCTCCCTTGATTGTATTTGCTGGGTTTAAAATGTGTCAGGACAGCATCCTTATGACTCCACCAAGAACTAATGGTTCTATACCATACCAGTGATTCCCAATGTGGGGCACATACCAATTTGAAAATGATGTTAATGGGAACAAACTTCAGGTTTGACCTTATTACTTTTACACCAAGTTAACTTTGGGTACACATTACTGTCAGAAACTCCTGTCTCACCTCCTCCTCCACCAAGGTAACTTGGGTACACATTACTGTCAGAAACTCCTGTCTCACCTCCTCCACACATGTTATTGTACATCTGACACCACCTATACACCCTGAGGAGCACACGGGCTTCAGATAGACTTTAGACTCTTACATGTGTCTGTGGAATGCTCAGCCACTTACGTGTTTCATTTCACAAGCAGGCTTTTCCGTAGATTGAACAACTAGAACACTGATCAGAGGTCCATGGTTATTGTCACTACGTTTTATGGAGTGTTTAGAGGAAAAAACACTTGACTGAATCAACTTTTGGCTGTATATATGTGCGTGATATTATATATATATATATACGATATTAAATAAATGGAAACTAAATAAAACTTTGCATATATATATATATATATATGTAAGCGAGCTGCAGACCCTTTGGCCTGCCTGGGAGGTCAATAGCTCTGTGTCAGAACCGACTTAGTCTATGTAGACGGGAGGTCAATAGCTCTGTGTCAGAACCGACTTAGTCTATGTAGACGGGAGGTCAATAGCTCTGTGTCAGAACCGACTTAGTCTATGTAGACGGGAGGTCAATAGCTCTGTGTCAGAACCGACTTAGTCTATGTAGACGGGAGGTCAATAGCTCTGTGTCAGAACCGACTTAGTCTATGTAGACCAGTCGAACCCTTGCTAACAGGGAAAGCAGACATTAATTTATGATGATGAGTATATAAATGGTGTGTATATAAATCAGGATGGATTCAATTTGAAACTAGTTAGATCATTACTCAACAGAGTACTCAATACTTGGGATAGTAGAGTACGATTATATTATAAAGAGTCAGGACTCGACAGCTGAACTCTTGCAGTTCCAGACTGGAACTAGCTGTTGAAATGGCAAGAGCTCAGCCATAGGGTCCCAACTCTTTATAACATATATATATATATATATATATGTAATAATATCTGTTATTGATTCCATAAAAATACAAAATACTGTAAACAAAACAGTTGATCTGTTGCCCCACTATCTTTACATTTTTACCACTTCACCACACTTGTGTAGTAGTAGTAGTAGTAGTAGTAGTAGTAGTAGGAGTGACACTAAATCTCTTTTTTCCTATTTTCTTAACATTCTTCTTCTACTGGTGCGACTGACAGTAGCTGTTGGAAGTAAGATTATGAATGGCTCTCTGCTACTTTACATGGAAGTAGCAATTAAGTCCTATTTCCAAGGTGAACTAATAGGTGCCTGCATATAGAACTAACAATAGCAACGATACTACAGTTATAAAGTGGATGGAAAGAGTTCAAGGATCTACTGCTTTTACTGATAACAACAAACAACATTTTCTCTCTCAAGTTAAAATGACTAGGTTATATATATATATATACATGAGATGTGTGGTATATTGTAGTTATATATACATGTGTGAGATACTAGTTATATATATATATATATATCAGATGTGTGTGATACTATAGTTATATATATATCAGATGTGTGATACTATAGTTATATATACATGAGATGTGTGGTATATTGTAGTTATATATACATGATCTGGGTGCTACACGAGAATGCTGAGGATGGCTCTGAACATTAATCAGTATACACTGAGGATGAAAAACTCAGAGCTGTATGGGAGCATCCCAAAAGTCAGCTCAAAAGTGACACAGAGGAGACTGAGGTTAGCTGGACATGCTCACCGACATCCAGAGTTGACATTGCACTCAGTGCTCCTTTGGGAGCCCCTACATGGACACACTGGAAGAGGAAGACCAAGGTTAACATATGTTGATGCCCTAAGGACAGACACTGGTCTATTGGAGACGCAGGACATGGCAGCGATAATGAGGGACAGAGACCGCTGGAGAGAACTCGTCCATGGATCTCGGGAATTTTACCCGCCTTAGAATAGAAAAAGAGAATATACATGAGATGTGTGGTATATTGTAGTTATATATACATGTGTGAGATACTAGTTATATATATATATATATATCAGATGTGTGTGATACTATAGTTATATATATATCAGATGTGTGTGATACTATAGTTATATATACATGAGATGTGTGGTATATTGTAGTTATATATACATCAGATGTGTGATATATTGTATAGTTATGTATACATGAGATGTGTGAGATACTGTATAGTTACATATACATCAGATGTGTGATACTATAATTATATATACATCACATGTGTGAGATACTGTATATTTATATATACACCTGATGTGTGAGATACTATAGTTACATATACATGAGGCATGTGATATATTGTATAGTTATATATATACGTGAGATGTGTAAGATATTGTATAGTTATATATAGACCAGATGTGTGATATTGTATAGTTATATATACATCAAATG
Organism: Eledone cirrhosa; assembly: GCA_964016885.1. Classification (NCBI taxonomy): domain Eukaryota; kingdom Metazoa; phylum Mollusca; class Cephalopoda; order Octopoda; family Eledonidae; genus Eledone; species Eledone cirrhosa. Next base: position 3,449,467 of record OZ024755.1, read on the forward strand.
TGTGATATATTGTAGTTATATATACATCAAATGTGTGATATATTGTAGTTATATATACATCAAATGTGTGATATATTGTAGTTATATATACATCAAATGTGTGATATCTAGGGCAGGTAAAATTCCCGAGATCCATGGATGAGTTCTCTCCAGCGGTCTCTGTCCCTCATTATCGCTGCCATGTCCTGCGTCTCCAACAGACCAGTGTCTGTCCTTAGGGCATCAACATATGTTAACCTTGGTCTTCCTCTTCCAGTGTGTCCATGTAAGGGCTCCCACATGTGTGATATACTGTAGTTATATATACATCAAATGTGTGATATACTGTATAGTTATTACTATTTATGTTTAGCTATAATGGCTTCAGAAGTCTTTCTACACCCAGAGTAGAAGAGCAACAAATTGAATCCTTTTTGTTATCCTGAACATCAAGAAACTTGGCTGTTTGAAGAAATGACACACAATAGAGATATGTATGCATGACATTTATGGTCCCGTATCTCCCGAGGAAGTCATAAGGGCATCATATTGACATACAGCAATTTCTAGAGCATTTTAAAACTTGGTGGAGCCCATCTCTTCTCCAGGCCTGGAATACAACAGATTTACAGAATATATATATATATATATGGTCCCGTAACTCCCGAGGAAGTCAAAGGGGAAGCTGTATTGACATGTGGCATTTCTAGGGCATTTAAAAAAATCTGGTGGATCACATCTCCTCTCCAGGCCTGGAATACAGCAGATTTATTCCATCCAGGGAAGGACAGAGAGAGTGAGAGAATGGAAATGAATAAATGGAAAATAGATAGAGATCATATCACAAAGAATTTATGATGAAATGTCAATGAGAAATAAGAAGAGAGAGAGAGTGTAAAGATAATTGCTAATAAATGAAGTAGCTGTAGTTATAACTAGTTAAAAGAGCATGTGTAATAATTTTTAAATATGTCAATCAATCTTTCTATAAACATTAGAGTGACACAGTATTTATTGTATGAGATCTTGTCAAGTAGCAATGTAGAAACAATAACATTATTTTCTTGTTATGATTTACTCTTAGAAGCAGGGAATAACAACATAAGAGAGAAACCACAATAATTATACAAACAAGCATATATAGCACCACCATTGTCGTTGCTTTAGTGTCCACTTTCTCTGCTAGCAAGGGTTGGATGGGTCTACATAGACCAAGTCAGTACTGAAACAGGGCTACCTACATTTGGATGGGTCTACATAGACTAAGTCGGCACTGAAACAGGGCTACCTACATTTGGATGGGTCTACATAGACTAAGTCAGTACTGAAACAGGGCTACCTACATTTGGATGGGTCTACATAGACTAAGTCAGTACTGAAACAGGACTACCTACATTTGGAAGGGTCAACATAGACTAAGTCAGTACTGAAACAGGGCTACCTACATTTGGAAGGGTCTACATAGACTAAGTCGGCACTGAAACAGGGCTACCTACATTTGGAAGGGTCTACATAGACTAAGTCAGTACTGAAACAGGACAACCTACATTTGGAAGGGTCTACATAGACTAAGTCAGTACTGAAACAGGACTACCTACATTTGGAAGGGTCAACATAGACTAAGTCAGTACTGAAACAGGGCTACCTACATTTGGAAGGGTCTACATAGACTAAGTCGGCACTGAAACAGGGCTACCTACATTTGGAAGGGTCTACATAGACTAAGTCAGTACTGAAACAGGACTACCTACATTTGGAAGGGTCTACATAGACTAAGTCAGTACTGAAACAGGACAACCTACATTTGGAAGGGTCTACATAGACTAAGTCAGTACTGAAACAGGACAACCTACATTTGGAAGGGTCTACATAGACTAAGTCGGCACTGAAACAGGGCTACCTACATTTGGAAGGGTCTACATAGACTAAGTCAGTACTGAAACAGGACAACCTACATTTGGAAGGGTCTACATAGACTAAGTCAGTACTGAAACAGGACAACCTACATTTGGAAGGGTCTACATAGACTAAGTCAGTACTGAAACAGGACAACCTACATTTGGAAGGGTCTACATAGACTAAGTCAGTACTGAAACAGGGCTACCTACATTTGGAAGGGTCTACATAGACTAAGTCAGTACTGAAACGGAGACACTGACCTCCCAGATAGACCAGGGATGTCTACCTTGCTCACGTATGGTCTCACGTTTCACCCACTGCACAGGAGGGGTTGTCATGTCTTTGATACAACTGAGGGTCCTCTCAACACTTTGTTTGGCAAGATTTCTATGGCTGGATGCACTTCCTAATTAGTGCAGTAGTAGATAGCTTCTGTTACTTAGGTGACCAAATTAGTGCAGTAGTAGATAGCCTCTGTCACTTAGGTGACCTAATTAGTAGAGTAGTAGATAGCTTCTGTTACTTTGATGAGCTAATTAGTGATAAAAGATGATGCAGTGAATCTACATTTGCTAGAATATAAACAAGTGGAAGATGTTGAAGGAATTGTTACTTCTGTTGGCTAGAAACAGCTTTTATTCCCACGGGGAAGACAAAAATGTGTAAATTGTAGAAAAAAAACAGGAGTTTAATGGAATAAAATGTTGTGGGTCAAGATTATCAATGTGAAATAAAAAGTTATGGCGCATGGCTTAGTGGTTAGAGCATTGGGCTTGCAATCGAAAGGTTGCGAGTTCAATTCTCGGACCGTGTGATGTGTTGTTTCCTTGAGCAAGACACTTTATTTCACATTGCTCCAGTTTACTCAGCTGTAGAAATGAGATGATAGGACTGGGGTCCCTATCATTAAATCACCCAAGACACCTCCAACGAGATATACCTTGGAGGAGACCAGCTAAACCTGCATAGGTGTGAGCTGTCACACACACACACAAGATTATCACCAGACATTCGAGTTGACCCTACAAACCTTGGGTGTGAAATGGAGTATGGATGGACTCTACCTGTTCTTGAGGGGTAGCCTTAATTTGATGCCTTTTAACAGGGTCCTCTTTGTTGCAAGGACTCTACCAGTTCGTGAGGGGTAGACTTAATCTGGTGCCTTTTAACAGGGCCCTCTCTGTTGCAAGGACTCTACCTGTTCTTGAAAGGTAGACTTGATCTGGTGCCTTTAACAGGGTCCTCTTTGTTGCAAGGACTCTACCAGTTCGTGAGGGGTAGACTTAATCTGGTGCCTTTTAACAGGGTCCTCTCTGTTGCAAGGACTCTACCTGTTCTTGAAAGGTAGACTTAATCTGGTGCCTTTAACAGGGTCCACTCTGTGCAAGTATTCACACCAGGTCCCCAATTTAAGGTTAACAACCTATCAGTTGTGATTTCTTTCCCCTTTTTTTTTCTCCAGCAACCTTGGAGTTCCAACAAAAATCTCCAGAGTTTTGCCCTTCTTCCTTGGATGAAACCATAAAAAGATAAAAGACAAAAAGTTAAAATAAACACAAGCATGGCCATGTGGTTAACAAGTTCACTTTGTAACTTCATGGTTCCAAATTCATTTCCAATCTACTGTTTACCACTTTGGGCAACTGTTTTTTGTTTTTGTTTTTTTTACTATAGCCTCAGGTTGACCAATACCATGCAAGTGGAAACATCTAATAGACAGAAACTGTTCAGAAGATTGTGTGTAGCAGCATCATTGTCAACTCATGCCAGAACTTTAGAACAATTACAGAAGAGGTTCCAGACAAGGAAATAAAATCTGGAATCAAAGGACCTCAAAATAAACCTAGCAAAGATTAAAGGTTTAGTAAGTAGGAAAAAGAATAAGATCCTACAACCATTAGGGAAACAGAAAAGGAGCAGGTAAGAATTCCACATAGTGTACACAGTGTAGAGGATGAACAAGAGATTAGTGGGATCAGGTTAGGCTGACAGAGAGGGTAGACTTCATATGTGATAAGTGCATGGGTGTAGTCAACATTAAGTAGTCAATACTTGTGAAATAAATGCACTCAAATGTCAGAAGGGTCACTAGAAGTAAACAGCTTTTGCTATCTAGACGACCTGATTAGTAGTGGAGGTAAATGTAACAAGAGCGTTGTAGTAAGTCAAGGTGACCTGATTAGCAGTAGAGGTAGATGTACCGAAAGTGTTGTAGTAGTGTCTTGGTGACCTGATTAGCAGTAGAGGTAGATGTACCGAAAGTGTTGTAGTAGTGTCTTGGTGACCTGATTAGCAGTGGAGGTAGATGTAACGAAAGTGTTGTAGTAAGTCTTCATGACCTCATTAGCAGTGGAGGTAGATGTAACGAAAGTGTTGTAGTAAGTCAAGGTGACCTGATTAGCAGTGGAGGTAGATGTAACGAAAGTGTTGTAGTAAGTCTTCATGACCTCATTAGCAGTGAAGGTAGATGTACCGAGTGTTGTAGTAAGTCTAGGTGACCTCATTATCAGTGGAGGTAGATGTACCGAAAATGTTGTAGTAAGTCAAGGTGACCTGATTAGCAGTGGAGGTAGATGTACCGAAAGTGTTGTAGTAAGTCAAGGTGACCTGATTAGCAGTGGAGGTAGATGTACTGAAAGTGTTGTAGTAAGTCAAGGTGACCTGATTAGCAGTGGAAGTAGATGTACCGAAAGTGTTGTAGCCAGAGTGAGAATGGGGTGGAAGGAGTTCAGGGAGCAGTTACCACTGCTGGAAACAAAGAACTTCTCTCTCTCAGAGTTCAGGGTGAAGGGCAGATAGTATGACGCTGCATGGTCGTGAGACATGGCCCAAGAATGCAGAAGATTTGCAAGGGTTGGGAAGAAATGAAGGGCAGATAGTATGATGCTTGTGTTAAACTATTATGCTACATAGTATGAACATAGAGCAACCTTGACTGAGCACAGCTATCGTCAAAACCACTCCAACTGGGGCTATCCTTCCTCTTTAAAGGTATCTAGAACTATATTATATAATGCGTCCTGTATTTAAGATGGCAGAGTAAGATGTAGAGATTCTTTGCACATGTGTTTGTTTGTACATAGGATTAAAGACTGACCAATCATCCCAAAAATGTTGCCTGGAACTAATTAAGGTCTAGAAGAAAAAGATGAGAATGGTAGAATTCCATATTGATGATATTCCGAAATATTTATATAAAAAAAAAAACACGAGAAAGAAACCAAATAGAAAGGTTTTTTAAGAATATGGAACCAACTTGAAATAGTGATGGACTTTTAACTAGATATTCTGTTATAGGTTTAACCTTTTCCTTACCATACCTAAATAACGATTTTGTAACCACACTGTAATATTACATGACTGGTATTAGGAAGAGCATCCAGTTGTAGAAACCAAGTTAGATTACAGATCCATATGAGCATAATGTCATCTCTGGGACCTGACTTGTCTCATAACGTGACAACCCATCTAACCCAAGCAAGTGTAGAAAATGGACATATGATGATGATGGTGATCTCTAATAAAAGACACTGCATATCATTTTAAAATAATTTCGAAAATAATCAAGAATTTGGAAGGATTATGTCATTAAATTAATTCAAATATATGATTATTTAAAAATAAATGTTTGCTGTTGTTTTTGTTAGTCCAGGTCATTTCTGATTGAGTAAACTAATGCTCAACAATAACATTCCAGCTCTGATCATCCAATCTTTTTTCAGTATAGTGTATCTGGGACCAGGGCCTATGAAAGGGAAGGGTCCAGCTGGTACATTGTTCTGGGGCCCAAGAGCTAAGGCCCCACAGCAACCATGCAACATCCATTTTGAGAAAAATCTTTGCCTGCTTTGAGCCCCAAAGGAGTCTTGTACCTACCACCTTGCAAAATTTCTCTTAGTGGTCCTGTCTGGGACTATATTAACCTATGCACCTATCTGTTGTTTTTTTTAAAGGCAGAAAGAAGGTGAGTTGAGGGAGATTTAGCTGCTTTTTTAGCAGATCTAACACCCATGTAGAAGCTCTTTAGCTCGACTATATTTAAGTTATTTAGTCCAGTGCACTCAGAGCAAATGGAACAAGCATGTCTTGTACGTAGTTTCGTCTCTCAACATTTAAATCCCGCGGGACAGGCGGGCGACTTAGTGTTTCGTCGATAATATAATAAAATACACACAACACCAAACAATTCAATCACCCCCTCACATAAATTATTGGCTTCTTGCCAATCTGTGAAATCAATATTAAAAAAACCATGCCGTTAGCTTTTCTGACCAAGCTGTTGATACCACATTTCAGAGGTGACGAACACACAAACATAGATGGTAACTACTTGAATAAATAGTCGTTGAATAATTATTAAATAGATCGTTGAACATTTTACTAGTTCTCCCACATTCCTCTACTGGAACTACAAAACATGCGAACTCACCACCACCACCACCACCATAACATTCATTGTTATTCTGAAGATAAGGTTGGATGGGTTGTAAATCCTTAATAATAATAATTAAAAAAAGACTGGGATGGACACAGTCGTGCTTTTAATACGCGATAACTTGTTTGAAAAAGAAAAGCCGTTCCCTATTTATACACACCAACACACTCCTCTGTGTGTGTTTGTATGTAAAACAGCGTTGGTTTTTCCCCAAACATGTTATATAAAAACAAAATAAAGAACGCTCATATGACCCTAGGTGGTCAGAGAAGTGAATTTACCAGCACCTGGTTTTTGTCAATTTGCTTTAAAAAAATTTTTAAAATGCATGATTGCCTCACGGTTCAGACCCCATTCTCCCGTCCCAGAGGAAAATATTGATCCTTTAAAAAAAAATAATCAATCTATGGTCCCCAAGTTTCAAAGTTTTGTGGACAAAGTCAACTAAACAATCAAGTTTATATATAGGTCAAGTTAAACAAACACAAAACAACATTCGACCTCGTTAGATATTTTAATGAGGAAACTATATATATATATATATATATATATAAATGAAAGGTATAGAAATTGTTTTAGCGATATATATATATATTGAAGAATATATGTGTGTGTGCACACGTATATATATATACGTGGGATTCCGATGTAAATTGGGGGACGACCAATAACACAAAAAGGTACTTAATACGTTAGTAGAGTTTAGGTATAGTCATTTTATTATAGAAATGAACTTCTACAGGACTAGAACTGTTTCGTTCGCAAGAAATCACCAGGAAAGTCCACTTTATATATATATATATACACACACACACACAAACAAATTAAAGCAGAGACTGCGTGGTGGCCGGATGTGTTAAAAATAGCAATCGAATCTCCATCGTAATCTACCCTACCATCTTTAAACGGGAAGGAGACACGCGTGTTTAGGATAATGTAGTCCTAGATACACTTTTGCTGGTCATCGTTTGAACACCTTTGACCATAGGTCACAGGTCTGATCAACAATCGATGGCTAAATAACAATGCTTTAAAAACATACAAACAAACACAAACTACTACGGCCTGCTTCCTAACATATCTTTAACAAACATACCTTTATATTTTATGACGAGCACCATAATATAACGGTAAAGTTTTCTATATCTAGCTAGCTGCTAAATCAACCAGTTTCCATGCTGTCTGGTGTTACACTCAGGATAAATTAATTAAGCATTGTAAATTAGAAAATTAAAAAATATATATATATCAAAATGACCCACTATTTATTTAGCACTTTTGTAATAATTACTGTCTTAAGAAGTTGTAAAATCTACAGAACTTCTTTCAATTTTTCAGCCCTTGGCGTACTTTAATACTTTAAGCAAGGCTACATGCAAACATAACATTTAAAAAAGATATATACTTTTGAGAAAACAATGAACTTCTCTCCATCACACCCATGCTTCATTCCTAGAAATAAGTTATAATTGTTTCTAGCCTGACAAAATGTATTGCAGTGTTTATTCAGACAATCTCTACCCTCAGTTCAAACCATGCCGAGGTCAACTTCAAATTTTATTTTCTTCCGAGGTCAATAATAAAATAAAGTAATTGACTAGAGACCACCAGGTAAATTTCTGGCCTTTGTGCATGTATGCAAGAAATTATTATTTTTATTTTTATAATTATTTCTATGGTGATTCCAGCTAGCACCACATATGGTTTGAACGCTATGTAATTAATTATTTTTCCGGGTATCTAGTTAGTTCTACATTACAGACAGGGTTCAAATTTCAGTGGAGATATAATGAATACCAGTAAGAAATATATTGTGGTTTGGATTATATCAATTCATAGTTCCACCACCCTGTAAATTATAGTGAGGTTGTCGGGGTGGCAACACTTAAACAAACAATTAAAAAAAACTGTTTGGTTATTATAACTCTGGACGAAAGAATGAGTTTGTGTTATTTCATTGCCAGGAGCTACCATCTTCTTCTCTCTCTCTCTCTATATATATATATATGTGTGTGCGTGTGTATGTATGTATATATATAGGTGCGTGTGTCTGTATGTATATATATATATATATATATATATATTGATGACCCTGTGATAAACAGGCGAAACTCCAGAACAAGTCTCACTATTCAGTCATAATAAAATGAATATTAAAACTATTTCGGTATTGAGTACTTCTCTTTCAATCGTCAGCCACACACACACACACTTATATATACAGGGTGTCCGCAAAAAATGTATACACACTTCAACAGCATTCTAATAAATATTGCCTGTACAGGTAATCAAAGTGTGTATACATTTTTGGGACACCCTGTATAAATATGTGGTGTCCTGTCTTCTCTATGCAACAGTCAACACAAATATAAGATGTTAGGGCAACACACGAACCATTTTACACACATTTTGTGCCATTACAAGGTGTACTCTGCTTGAGTTCAAACTCCATCAAAGTCGACTTATTATTATTTATTTATTTTTATTATCATTGAGATCGATAAAAGAAATGTCAAGTACAAACAGTGGATTTAATTATGTCACCAACACCTCACCTCTACATTCCAACAATGCCCCACCTCTTCCAATTTAATAAATAAAAAATAATAATTTATATCATCATCGAATTACAGAAATCGATGAAATCCAATATTTTCTTCCTCTCCCCTCCCTAACTCCACAATTTCTGGCCTTGTCCTTAATAATTATTGGTAAAATTGTTAGAGAGTCGAACAAAATATATTTGCAAGGCTAAAGTTACGCCCCTTTACCTTGTGTGTTCGAATCTTGTCCAAGTCAACTCTTTCGCTTTTTATCTTTCCAGGGATCGATAAAATTAAAACACCTGTGATGAGCACTGGTATCGACTGTCCTCTCCCCCAACACCTCACAGCACCAGCAACTCCATCATTCCCAAATGTCTTACCTTGTGCAAATAATAACGATTTCTTTATTATTACATTCTGAGTTCAAATCCTGCAGAGGTTAGCTTTGCCTTTCCTCTTTACAGGGGGTCGATAAAATAAAGTACGAGTAACGCACTGGGGTCGATTTGACCGACTTTGCCCTCCCCCCATGTCCCAAATTGCTGGCCTTGTGCCAACTATAGTAGAAATTATTTTTACTATTACGACTATCTTAAAACAAATTCATGTAAAAACAGAAAAAATAGAATTATAAAAATACACATACATACATAACAAAAAATATACAACAATATAAATATTATATTCTTTCTAAAAATGTGAAATATATATATATATATAGAGATAGATATAAAAGAAACAAACAATGCATGGACTTACCTAAGACAGCAGCCGCTGGGGTCGGGGTTTCGGTTACTTCACTTGTAGGGGGACTGGATTCAAACTCATATATTCGATCGGTAGCCATGTGATGGCGTCTAGTATTCTTGACAGTTTTGCCTGTGTCAGTCGTTTG
>OZ024755.1:3464220-3486720 GCA_964016885.1 Eledone cirrhosa
GTATCTAAAACTGACTTATCCAACGTGTCCTTCCCTAATTTGAAGGAGATTTGGCTGCTATTGCAAGGAACACGTAGTGGTGAATTCTGTGTTGGCTTGGTGTTATTTTGGTGTTTATCCTGTTTGACCATCCATTCTTTTTATAAATCTATGACTACACTGTCCACTATGTTCATCCCTTTTCAAGACGGTGGAGTGATTTTAAAGAAATTTGACGGTTATTTCCAGCAGGTCGAGTTACTGCGTAAGGACGTCGTCATTGGTTCGAAGTTAGTGTTTTTTTTTATCGTTTAGTCAGACGGTGAAGGTGACTCCCAAATTGGAGGGAGAGGGATATAGAAGTACCCAAGGGGCCAGGTGTTGATTTTATACTTGGGAGGTGGCGGCGGTGGCGGATTAAGTCTTCCACTCGTGGTGCGATTTGAACTCGACACAATGAGCCAAAACATTCCTCTAGTCAACCACCTTACATAAGTACTTTATCGACCCCAGAATACTGAGTCTCAATCAGATTACAGAGCATGGGATTCTGTCAAAGGCCTTTTCCGGGTCGAGAAAGGCTAAGTATAAGGACTTATATTTAGCTAAATATTTCTCCTGCAATTGCCTCATCGGGAAGATTGTTGTCTCTCGAGGTTAATTCTGTCCCTAATCAGTTTTGTTACCACAATTTCTGTAACTCCCCCTTCTCTCTTTCTTTACTTCTCCCTCCCTCTCTCTATATATATAGTAATAATAATAAATGTGAAGATCCTGTTAAGGGTGAAAGCAGCAATTCTTAGCTTAAACTTTAATCCGTTATTTTAATATATATGTATGTATGTATGTATGTATGTATGTATGTATGTTTGTATCTATAGACACACATACTTATTCACACAAGTTATCCTTTGCAAGAGCGAATGCTTAAATATTTTATAGGAAAAAAGTTACGTTTTCATTTTACCCTTTCTTCATTTTTTCATGTCTCATTATAAAGGTGTGATTATGGTGACTACGTTGGTATGTTTTAATCTGTTTTTATTTATCCTTTATCTATTTATGTTATTCAAAGTATTTTTAGCTGGTCGAGCATCCAATAGAGACTTGGTGCAGGTGTACCGTAAATATATTACAGATTATAAAAATTTTCAAAGGGAGAGAATTGGTGTCGGACTCTTACTGTATGCTTCAAGATTTACTTCCCTTTCACTGTTAAATTTTTCAGTAGTTGTTATTGAACGATTCCTACACTGCTAAGGCTGATGTCACGATATTACCGCTGTTTATATAAACACGACACACGCTGCTAATCCCTTCTCCAGTAGTTGTCCAGTGCTCTACCGACTATGATATTAATAAAAGTGTTGAGAATTGTTATGGTGGAATTGTTGCACGTTTTTTTTATTCCTTTCTTTTGTTTTTCTCGTGAGACTGCGGCCATGCTGGGGCACCGGCTTAAAGGGATTTAGTCGATCATATTAAACCCAGTATTTATATTTTCACAATCTGGTACTTATTTTATCGATCTATTTTTGTCGGACTGCTATGTGAGAAAAAACAAACAAAAAAAACAATAGATATATAGACACACACAGAGTAAACACTATCAGCAGCAGCAACACCATCACTACCATCACCACTACCACTACCATCACCACCACCAACACCACCACCACCAACACCACCACCACTACCATCACCACCACCACCACCACCACCACCACCACCACTACCACACAAACTACCATCACCATTTCGTCACGTCGTACAATGTGTTATCTGCGGAACGTCTGCTTTCCCTCAGTTATCAGATTAGTGAAAAAAAATATATATATATATATATATTTTTAAGGGAAGCAATTCAATCCCAACAATAAGGGAAACTACTTAGTTCAGTTTTGATATGATTTCTTTTAGCTATTAGCTACAAGGGTAAGAAGTATGTTGTATCATTCAATACATACATTATATGATATATATTTGTCCTTTGTCTTAAATTTTTTTCCCAGCAGCCTGAGTGATCACGTAATGAACAATGTTGATACATCTACAGTTTCTGACCAGTAGTCTGATGAGCTATCGATTCCAAAGTCGGCCCCGAACGATACCGCTCGTACATTGAGCTGATCGGTCACGAAACGCGCGTCACACGCTTATAAACATAATGATGTTGTATTGATACCTCGTTATTGGATTGGCAGTATCGGACACCATGCTTCGTAGCATAGAGTTACGTCCCTTTACATTCTGAGTTCAAATCCCACCGAGGTTAACTTTACCCTACATCCTTATTGGATCGATAAAATAAAGCACCAGTTGAGAAACTGCTCTCGCTTGTCTTCATATTCTGGTAAAAATATCAATAACAACTGTGCCGTCTTTAAAAGAAAGAAGCATTGATGCCCTGTTGTTGGGAAAGGGACTAATGGAAGGCCTTACACCATAAATATGCCCGAACATTGAAGCGATGGATCTAAACAGACCAAAGAAACACATTAACAAACTTTCTTGAAGATAGCAGGTTAGTGCTATATATATATATATATATATATATATATATATATATATATATATATATATAGGAAAAAATATGACCCCGACGGCAGAGCTCAATCCGTTTCGACGGCTATTTCTTGACTCCAGAAATAGTCGTCGAAACAGCTTGAGCTCTGCCGTCGGGGTCATACTTTTTCCTATTCCCCACTCTACTACCCTAAGTATTGAGTACTCTGGTGCGTTATGGTCCATCTGGTTTCTTACCACATTTCCTTTGTTATATATATATATATATATATATATATATATATATATATATATATATGTGTGTGTGTGTGCGTATGTATATACGCATAAGCGTATATACATGAATATATATACATACATGCATATACATACATATATATACTGTATATATACATACATGTATATATATATATATATATAATCATTTCTCACTCCCCATTTCTCCTTTTGTCAAGTTTCTCTCTCACTCACTCTCATTCATTCTCTCTCTCGTTCACGTCCTCTCTGTCTCCCTCCCTCTCTCTTTCACCCACTGTCTCCCTCCCTCTCTCTATGTATATTCATCTCTTCAATCTTATCTCATCTTGTTTCTATATGACACTACTCTTTCATTCCCTTCGTCCTCCTCCCTTCCCCCCGCCTGCCTCTCTGTCACCTCTTCTGCCACCACCACCACTACTCCCCCACTCCCACCACCACCGCTACTCTCCCACCACCAATACCACTACCACCATCACCACCACCAATACCACCACCACCACCACCACTACCCCCCCTCTACCACCACCACCATCATCATCACCATCACCACCACCAATACCACCACCACCACCACTACCCCCCCTCTACCACCACCACCACCACCACTCACCCCCCCTTGTTTCCCTCTACCACCACCACCATCACCACCACTACCATCACCACCACTAGCACTCACACTCCCCCTCTTTCCCTCTATCACCAATACCACCACCACCACCACCAATACCACCACTACCACTCACACTCCCCCCTTTCCCACCACCACCACCACCACCACCACCAATACCACCACTACCACTCACACTCCCCCCTTTCCCACCACCACCACCACCACCACCACCACCACCAATACCACCACTACCACTCACACTCCCCCCTTTCCCACCACCACCACCACCACCACCACCACCAGCCAGTGATTGATTAAAAGGAGCAATTCTTTCCAGTTGGTTGGTTTCCGACTATTTTTATTACTCCATAAACGCCAACAAGAAGCCACCAGCGAATATTCCCAGAACTCAGCTTGACAGGCTGATTGATTTCTTTACCTCCTCCTTCTACTCCATCTCTTTCTCTTTCTTCTTCTTCTTCTTCTTCTTCTTCTTCTTCTTCTTCTTCTTCTTCTTCTTCTTCTTCTTCTTCTTCTTCTTCTTCTTCTTCTTCTTCTTCTTCTTCTTCTTCTTCTTCTTCTTCTTCTTCTTCTTCTTCTTCTTCTTCTTCTTCTTCTTCTTCTATCATTCCACCAGCGCCACCTCCACCATCACCCTCATCAACACCACTACCACCATCACCACCACCATCACCCTCATCAAAACCATCACCCTCATCAACACCACCACCGCCATCACCATCATCAACACCACCACCACCACCATCACCCTCATCAAAACCATCACCGCCATCACCCTCACCACCATCACCACCATCACCACCATCTGAGGAGGTCGTGTCATGCATTGCGTCATGGTATCATACCATAACCATTTCACTGCAGAAATACGTATTATGGCCAATGAAAGAAGTTATGAAATCTCGCCCAATTTTGGATTATTAATGTATTTAACTCCGTCCTGCGCTAACCTTACAATACCAAATTGATAGAATACACATGACGTCGAGTACTTTTTCCTTATTATACCACGATTTGCTGTTTGGGGCGACACAATCACAGTCGCAGCTAACAAATAGGAAACACCATATAACAAAAGTATATATATATATATATATATATATATATATATATATATATATATATATATATATATGTTCTGAATGCAGACAGAAAATATGTAACACACATACATATAACACCTCCTACACACACACATATATATACCAACACCCACACACACGCTGCCACACACATGCTGCCACACACACATATATATACTGCTACATGCACATTCTTTTATACATCCTTATATCCAAGCAACCAACCTAATGCCAAACCATGGAACCATCCAAGCGACCATTCTTTAATCCAACATCCATACAATCAATATCTCCATACCAATCTCTCTCTCTCTCTCTCTCTCTCTCTCTCTCCCTATTTACCTGCCTACCTACCTATCTCTTTCCCTCACTCTCTACCTATCTATGTATCTATTTGTCTGTCTGTCTGTCTACATACCCCCTCTCTCTCTCTCTCTATATATATATATATGATCCTCCTCAAGTATAACAATATATATATATATATATCATCCAGCCATTCTATTCCATATTTACGTTTGTCCCATACCACACCACACCACACCATACCACACCACACCATACAATACCACACCATACTACACCATACCACACCACACCATACCACACCATACTACACCATACCACACCACACCATACCACACCACACCATACACTACCACACCATACTACACCATACCACACCACACCATACCATACCATACCATATCACACCATACCATGCTACACCATACCATACCACACTATACCATACCACAACATACTACACCATACCACACCATACCATACTATACCACACCATACCACACCATACCACACCACACCATACCATACTACACCATACCACACCTTACCATACCACACCATACCACGCCACACCATACCACACCATACTACACCATACCATACCATACTATACCACACCATACCACACCATACCATACCATACTATACCACACCATACCATACCACAAGATACCGTACCATACCAGACCATATCAGACCATACATACCACACCATACCACACTACACCACAACATGCCATACCACACCATACCATACCATATCCATACCATACCATCTCACACCACACCATACCATACCACACCATACCATACCATCTCACACCACACCATACCATACCACACCACACCATACCATACCATACCATACCACACCATACCATACCATACCATACCACACCATACCATACCATACCACACCATACCACAAGATACCATGCCATACCAGACCATCTCACACCACACCATACCATCTCACGCCACACCACACCATACCATACCACACCATACCATACCATCTCACACCACACCATACCATACCATCTCACACCACACCACACCATACCATACCACACCATACCATACCATCTCACACCACACCATACCATACCATCTCACACCACACCATACCACACCATACCACACCATACCATAACATACCACACTATACCATACCATCTCACACCATACCATACCACACCATACCATACCACACCATATCACACCATACCATACCACACCACACCACACCACACCATACCACACCATACCACACCACACCATACCATACCATATCACACCATACCATATCACACCATACCATACCATATCCATTCGTTCATTCCTTCCATCCATCTCTCTGGCTCACGTAATACACCATCATCCTTCATCCAACATCGTCCATCGTCCATCGTCCATCGTCCATGAGAGGCACCACTACAAACCAGCAGCCTCGCCTCACTCACTTAGGAGTCGAAAAAGAAGAACCGCAATCAAGAACCAACTGGCTGCTAGGAGAAACCTAACGAGCCAATCAAATTAATTTCCAACGACTTGTAGTAAACGACGTTCGCTTCAGATTCCCGATTGGTTTTCACGCTGGTTGCACTCAAGAACCCGAGTCGATTTGTTTTATGAGCTCCCTGCCATCAACTGTGGCGTGATATACAGCAAGACATATACAGCAGACATGTATATATGTGTATATATATATATATATATATATATATATATATATATATATATATATATATATATATATATATATATATATATATATATATATATGCATATATATATATATATATACATACATATATATATATATATATATATATATATATATATATATATATATATATATATATATATATATATATATATATATATATATATGTATGTATATATATGTATGTATATGCATGTATGCATGCATATGTATATATACGCATATAAATAAATAAATATTACATACATATATACAAACGTATGCATACGTATATGCATGTATGCATGTATATATATATATATATATATATATATATATATATATATATATATATATATATATATATACATACATATATATACGTGTGTATGTGTTTGTGTATACATACATATGCATACATATATGCATTTATACATGTATATATATATATATATGTATATATATACACATATATATATACATATACATATATATATATGTATATATATATATATATATAGATACACACACACACACACACATATATATATATATATACATATACACATACATACGTACATAGGTATACACACTCATACACATGCATACATGCATGTACGCATGTATAATACATATATACGTACATACATGTACATAGATGCACAATTATACACATATAAGCATATATGCCTATGCACATATATATGTATATGTATACACACACACACACACACACACATATATATATATATATAAATGTGTGTGTGTGTGTGTAAATATATGTGTGTGTGTGCATATATATATATATGTGTGTATGTATATGTTTGTGTATGTATGCATGTATGTATATATGTCTATATGTACTGTATGTGTGTAACATTTCACATATATATATATGTGTGTGTGTGTAAATATATATGTGTGTGTGTGTGCATATATATATGTGTGTATGTATATGTGTGTGTATGTATGTCTATATGTACTGTATGTGTGTAACATTTCACATATATATATGTGTGTGCGTGTGTGTAAATATATATGTGTGTGTGTGCATATATATATATGTGTGTATGTATATGTTTGTGTATGTATGCATGTATGTATATATGTCTATATGTACTGTATGTGTGTAACATTTCACATATATATATGTGTGTGCGTGTGTGTAAATATATATGTGTGTGTGTGCATATATATATATATATATGCGTATGTATATGTGTGTGTATGTATGTCTATATGTACTGTATGTGTGTAACATTTCACATATATATATGTGTGTGCGTGTGTGTAAATATATATGTGTGTGTGTGCATATATATATATATGTATGTATATGTGTGTGTATGTATGTCTATATGTACTGTATGTGTGTAACATTTCACTTATATATATATGTGTGTGTGTGTAAATATATATGTGTGTGTGTGTGCATATATATATGTGTGTGTATGTATATGTTTGTGTATGTATGCATGTATGTATATATGTCTATATGTACTGTATGTGTGTAACATTTCACATATATATATGTGTGTGCGTGTGTGTAAATATATATGTGTGTGTGTGCATATATATATATATATATATGCGTATGTATATGTGTGTGTATGTATGTCTATATGTACTGTATGTGTGTAACATTTCACTTATATATGTGTGTGTGTGTGTGTTAATATTTTGTTATGTATAAATTCATGCGTGCTCCTGTGTGTGTGTGTGTGTGTGTGCGTTCGCGAATGTATATATGTCTGTCTGTCTATCTGTTTGTGAATATGTATGTATACATGTATGTGTATGTGTGTGTGTATGTATATGTGTATGTGTGTGTGTGTGTAAATGTATATATGCATGTGTGATTGTATATATGTATGTATGTGTGTATGTATATGTGTGTATGCGTGCGTGTGTATATGTGTGTGTATGTATGTGTGTGTGTGCATGTATGTATGTGTGTATATGTGTGTGTGTGTGTATGTAGGTGTGTGTGTGTGTATGTATATGTGTATGTAGGTGTGTGTGTCTACAACCAGATCCAGGGTGGTATTTCTTTCTGAAATACAGTCCTTTTCTAATTTACATATTTGATCATCATCATCGCCATCGCCTCCTCCCCCTCTCCCTCCTCCTCCTCATCATCACCATCTCCTCCTCCTCCTCTTCACCCCCCCTCATCATCATCATCATCATCATCATCATTACAATTGTCGTCGCCCTTATCATCGTCGTCGGCCTCGTCTTCATCGTAATGAAGGTGTACAATGCGATATCTAACTTTAAACTGCAACATAAAAGTTATCTACTTCATGGTTGTTTTATGTCGCACAAGCACAACACCTTTCCGTCGTTTAGCCATGCACTCACAACATGGATCTATCACAACACCTTTCCGTCGTTTAGCCATGCACTCACAACATGGATCTATCACAACACCTTTCCGTCGTTTAGCCATGCACTCACAACATGGATCTATCACAACACCTTTCCGTCGTTTAGCCATGCACTCACAACATGGATCTATCACAACACCTTTCCGTCGTTTAGCCATGCACTCACAACATGGATCTATCACAACACCTTTCCGTCGTTTAGCCATGCACTCACAACATGGATCTATCACAACACCTTTCCGTCGTTTAGCCATGCACTCACAACATGGATCTATCACAACACCTTTCCGTCGTTTAGCCATGCACTCACAACATGGATCTATCACAACACCTTTCCGTCGTTTAGCCATGCACTCACAACATGGATCTATCACAACACCTTTCCGTCGTTTAGCCATGCACTCACAACATGGATCTATCACAACACCTTTCCGTCGTTTAGCCATGCACTCACAACATGGATCTATCACAACACCTTTCCGTCGTTTAGCCATGCACTCACAACATGGATCTATCACAACACCTTTCCGTCGTTTAGCCATGCACTCACAACATGGATCTATCACAACACCTTTCCGTCGTTTAGCCATGCACTCACAACATGGATCTATCACAACACCTTTCCGTCGTTTAGCCATGCACTCACAACATGGATCTATCACAACACCTTTCCGTCGTTTAGCCATGCACTCACAACATGGATCTATCACAACACATTTCCATAGGTGCAAAATAATTAGATAGAACTACATTAGTCGACAACAAAACTCTTTATTGAATTCCTGGCAAAACAAGGCGACTCTACTTATATCAGAATATAAATAAAAAAATAAGATACACACAGATAGAGAGAGATAGATAGAGAGATAGATATACATTTCTATTTATTTGCCACCAGGGCATCAAAGATTGGGACAAATACAAAGGGGGGAGTTTACATACATTTCAAAAGTCGTGTAAAAAACATATAATAAATTAAATTTAACAATCGAAGTCCTCAATAGGGAGGGGGCGTTGACGTGGGTCGCACACACCCCCGAAAGAAATGTGCAACCCTCCTCTTCAGGAGCACAAAGAGCGGATGCTCCCTTCCTCTCCTCCTTCTTCTCCTTTCTCACCTACAGGCTGATATAGAGAGAAGGCCCATTCACTCGGGCCATTCTCGCCACTTTCACCCACCTTTCATAAAACTTGCTGGGGTAGAGCACCTCTCTTTCCATTCTGATCCTTCTTCTAAAGTGGTACTTGAAAAAAAAATAGATAGATATAGAGAGAAAGGTAGAGAGAGAGAGAGAAAGGTAGAGAGAGAGCGAGAGAGAGAGAGAGAGAGAGAGAGAGAGAGGGGGGGGGGGATCACTATTAGAGAAAGGCGAATTTAAAGAATTAAATAAACTGTAAAACGATGAATTAAAAAAAGAAAAGTTAATGTAATGAGGTCTCACCGGGATTTGAACTCGGATCGCTGGATTCAAAGTCCAGAGTGCTAACCATTACACCATGAGACCAATTACACTGTAGCATGTATGGCTAATAATATTAAAGATGATAAACATTAGCACAGTAAGATGTCTGGGATAAACTCGAGTTCAGTTTATTAACTAGATTCTCCAATCTGTAAAAGTTTCCAATATTCCAGTTACAATGTTGTCAACATTTGATTGTATAACAATTGAACTTAAATAAATAAATAGACAATGGTTTCTGATTTAGGGACAAGGCCAGCAATTTGAGGAGAGGAAAGTCGATTAAATCGACCTCAGTATGTTACTGGTACTTTATTTTACCTACCCTGTAAGGATGGAAGGCAAAGCTAACCTCGACGGGATTTGAACTCAGAACTCAGATTGTAAAGGGCGTAACTCTATGCCATAAAACATGTTGTCCGACGCTCTTCCGACTACTGCTAATCCACTGCTCCTAATATATGATGATTGTTTCTACTTTAGGCACAAGACCAGCAATTTTGGAGAGAGGGGTAAGTCGGTTAAAGCGACCAGTGCATTACTGGTACTTTATTTTATCGACTCCATAAGGATGAAAAGCAAAGCTAACCTCGACGGGATATGAACTCAGAACTCAGATTGTAAAGGGGCGTAACTCTATGCCATAAAACATGCCCGACGCTCTACCGATTACTGCCAAATCATCGCCATGTAAGTAGGACATAACGGTAAAACCAGGCAGAAAATGAAACAATTCAATAAGTTATGAAAACACTTAACTACACTTGACAGCTTACTGTGTCAATGCTTAGCTTTCACAAAGCGGTCTCATGGTGTAATGGTTAGCACTCTGGACTCTGAATCCAGCGATCCGAGTTCAAATCCCGGTGAGACCTTAGTACCGCCATTTTGTATGTACAGTGTTTATTTTATTTATTTATTCATTTTTGGGGGCAAAACAAGATATACACAAAATAATTGTTTCTACTTTTGACACAAGGCCAGCAATTACCCCAGTGCATTACTGGTACTTTATTTTATCGACCCCGTAAGGATGAAAGGCAAAGATAACCTCGGCGTGATTTGAACTGAGATCGTAAAGGGCCGTAACTCTATGCCGCACAGCATGTTGTCCGACGCTCTACCAATTACTGCCAATCCACCGCCCTTCTAATATATGATTAATAATAAAGAGTGATAAACATTTGCTCATTGACCTCCTTACTAGTGGTAAACATTATTTATTGGACTTGGATCAAGTAGAGAGAGTAGGTGTGTAGGTGTGTAGGTGTGTGTGTGTGTGTGTGTGAGTGTGAGCGGGTGTCTACGTGTGCGTGTGTGAGTGTGTGTATATGTGTATATGTGTGTTGTGTGTGTGTGAGAGAGTGAGAAGGAGAGGCGGTGACAGAGAGAGAAAGAGAGATAGAGAGATAGGGAGAAAGTGAGACAGAGAGATAGAGAGAAAGAGAGGGAGAGAGAAAGAGAGAGGAAAAGAGCTGGGGAGTGAGACAGTGAACGAGAGATAGAAAGGGATGAGAAATCGAGATGAATAGAGAGAGATAGGGAAAGAGAGAGGGAGAGCGCGCGCGAGAGAGAGAGGGAAACAGAGAGAAAGAGATAGATAGATAGAGAGAAAGAGAAAGATAGAGAGGGAAAAAGAGAGAGGGAAAGATCGAGAGAGGGATAGATAGAGAAAGAGAGAGAGAAAGAGAGAGTAGAATTATTTCATAATGTAATTGAAGCTGTTGACAAACGTGGAAGAAGTAATTTGAGCGGTTTTACATTCAAATCTAAATATAGAGTGATTCGGCAGCTGATACAACACGTTCTCTTGTTATACCAAATATACTAAACTAAAATATCTAGTTACTATCAACTTACTACCAGCTATTGCATCAGTACAAACCACAGACGTTGTCGTTAATTATTTAGTCCAATTCACCGTAGTTAATTATTTATTATTTTAAACAGAAATAAATATATATTATCTAGAGCAGATAACATCCCGGGGGTTTATATAGTTAAATTAACGCTACTTTAGCAGGTTGGGGAATTAGCTCAGATGGTAGAGCGCTCGCTTAGCATGCGAGAGGTACCGGGATCGATGCCCGGATTCTCCAGTGAGACAGTAGCTCTCTTTTTATTAGTTTTTTCTTTTCTTTATTATTATTATTATATTTTTTCATTTTGAACAAATAAATATATTATCTAGAGCAGATATCATCCCGAGGTTTATAATGTTAAATTAACGCTGAAGTGTCAGGTTGGGGAATTAGCTCAGATGGTAGAGCGCTCGCTTAGCATGTGAGAGGTACCGGGATCGATGCCCGGATTCTCCACTTCTCTTTTTATTGGTTTTTCTTTTCTTTATTTTTTCTTTATTTTTTCTTTATTATTATTATTATTTTTTTTCCAATTATATTTATGTTTCATTTTAGTTCATTGTTGCGACGTGTGTAGCTTGGTGGTTAGGTTTTTCGGTTCACGATCGAAAGGTTATGAATTCGTTTTCTGCCCGCGCACCTGACGGCATGTTATGTCCTTGAGCAAGATCACTGGAGCGACGTGAAATAAAGCGTCTTGCTGAAGAACACAACGTGCTGCCTGGTGCGACCAAGTAACGAACTCGATATAAACCGCCACAATAAATTAAAACTAAACATTAAAAAAATACAAATTAAAATTAAACATAAATACGTTTTATAAATAAAAAAATACCACAATACAAATAGATATCAAAACGAGAGCTACTGTCTCACTGGAGAATCCGGGCATCGATCCCGGTACCTCTCACATGCTAAGCGAGCGCTCTACCATCTGAGCTAATTCCCCAACCTGTCTAAGTACTGTTAATATAACTATATAACTATATAGATCTGAGTTCAAATCCCGCCGAGGTTGACTTTGCCTTTCATCTTTACGGGGTCGATAAAATAAAGTACCAGTAATGCACTGGGTACTTGCTGGCCTTGTGCCTAAAGTAGAAACAGTTAATATAACTATATAACTCTATTAACCCTTATATATTTTTATTTCTGTTATGGAAAAGCCTGTCTCTTTCTACTGTATTAAAGATATCGAAAGCTGTAGTAACAGAACAAAGATGATCTTTTACTGCGGCCCACCTTATCTTTTACTGCGGACCACCATATCTGTTACTGTGGCCCACCTTATCTGTTACTGTGGCCCACCTTATCTGTTACTGTGGCCCACCTTATCTATTACTGTGGCCCACCTTATCTGTTATTACGGCCCACCTTATCTGTTACTGCGGCCCACCTTATCTGTTACTGCGGCCCACCTTATCTGTTACTGCGGCCCACCTTATCTGTTACTGTGGCCCACCTTATCTGTTATTACGGCCCACCTTATCTGTTATTACGGCCCACCTTATCTGTTACTGTGGCCCACCTTATCTGTTACTGCGGCCCACCTTATCTGTTATTACGGCCCACCTTATCTGTTACTGTGGCCCACCTTATCTGTTACTGTGGCCCACCTTATCTGTTATTACGGCCCACCTTATCTGTTACTGTGGCCCACCTTATCTGTTACTGTGGCCCACCTTATCTGTTACTGCGGCCCACCTTATCTGTTATTACGGCCCACCTTATCTGTTACTGTGGCCCACCTTATCTGTTACTGTGGCCCACCTTATCTGTTACTGCGGCCCACCTTATCTGTTACTGTGGCCCACCTTATCTGTTATTACGGCCCACCTTATCTGTTATTACGGCCCACCTTATCTGTTACTGTGGCCCACCTTATCTGTTACTGCGGCCCACCTTATCTGTTATTACGGCCCACCTTATCTGTTACTGTGGCCCACCTTATCTGTTACTGTGGCCCACCTTATCTGTTACTGCGGCCCACCTTATCTGTTACTGTGGCCCACCTTATCTGTTATTACGGCCCACCTTATCTGTTATTACGGCCCACCTTATCTGTTACTGTGGCCCACCTTATCTGTTACTGCGGCCCACCTTATCTGTTATTACGGCCCACCTTATCTGTTATTACGGCCCACCTTATCTGTTACTGCGGCCCACCTTATCTGTTACTGCGGCCCACCTTATCTGTTACTGCGGCCCACCTTATCTGTTACTGTGGCCCACCTTATCTGTTATTACGGCCCACCTTATCTGTTATTACGGCCCACCTTATCTGTTACTGTGGCCCACCTTATCTGTTATTACGGCCCACCTTATCTGTTACTGTGGCCCACCTTATCTGTTACTGTGGCCCACCTTATCTGTTACTGCGGCCCACCTTATCTGTTATTACGGCCCACCTTATCTGTTACTGCGGCCCACCTTATCTGTTACTGCGGCCCACCTTATCTGTTACTGCGGCCCACCTTATCTGTTACTGCGGCCCACCTTATCTGTTACTGTGGCCCACCTTATCTGTTATTACGGCCCACCTTATCTGTTACTGCGGACCACCTTATCTGTTACTGTGGCCCACCTTATCTGTTATTACGGCCCACCTTATCTGTTACTGCGGCCCACCTTATCTGTTACTGTGGCCCACCTTATCTGTTACTGCGGCCCACCTTATCTGTTACTGTGGCCCACCTTATCTGTTACTGTGGCCCACCTTATCTGTTACTGCGGCCCACCTTATCTGTTACTGCGGCCCACCTTATCTGTTATTACGGCCCACCTTATCTGTTACTGTGGCCCACCTTATCTGTTACTGCGGCCCACCTTATCTGTTACTGTGGCCCACCTTATCTGTTACTGTGGCCCACCTTATGACCCTCCACACCAGGATCAGACCCAGCCACCCTTAATTATAGAACATTGATACCCACTATTTTATTACTAATTTACTCCCCATCCCCATATTATATAATACACACACACACACACACACACACATATATATATATATATTATATGTGTGTGTGTGTATTCATTCAGTCAGTCATTCTTCTTCTTCTTCTTCTTCTTCTTCTTCTTCTTCTTCTTCTTCTTCTTCTTCTTCTTCTTCTTCTTCTTCTCAGAGTGTCATGGCAGCAGAGTCCGCAAACACTCCTTCCAGTGGGACCTCTCAGAAGCAACCACCCCCAACTGATCCGGCTGGATCCCCAAGCAAGACCAGCCAAGCTCAAGGATGTTATACACGGTCCATGGAATAAAATTACTGGAATTTATTACAATTTTGAAATAAAATGTTTTAATCATGTCCTAACGTGATCAATTCAACCATTTCAAACCCTTACGTTTCGTTAACATTTGACCAACTTTTGCTCCTAAAATTATTTATTATAGTCGTCTAGCAATTACTATTGATAACTGTCGATCATGTACTTAGTTTGGTTAAATGATTTCTTCTCACGATCCGATAGGTTTTGGCTTCAAATCAAATTATAATCTTGTTTCTCTTTATTAAAAACTAACAATTCTAGTGATGGTTTCTTCACCTGAACTTCAAGCTACGTTATCATTCAAACAAGAATTGCTGTGTCATTGGAAAATATAACATTCAAAATATTAATAAAAGAAGTGAATTATTAATATCCAGTTATCGGGTGATATCACTTTTCAAAATAGAATTGTAATGTCTCCTGTCTAGATATGAATTATAACATTCAAAAGATATAAAACATAGGCGGTAACATGGCAGAGTCGTTAGAACCTCCTCGGATAGAATACTTTGTGGTATTCGTTCCATCTCTCTACTTTCGTCAGTGGAAATCCTACCGACGTTAACTTCGTCTTTTATCCCGTGTTACGGTCTTTTATGATCTGATTTCAAATCCCGCTGCGGGTAATTTTGCCTTTCATCCATACGGAAGTCGATGAAATGAAATACCAGTATCTCTCTGATGTCGATTTAATCGGTTTCCCCCCTCCTTCCTCAATATTGTTGGTTTTGTTCCTGAATAAAAAAACAACTATTATTTATATAATTACTGTTGTTAAATATATGTAACAAAACAAAACAGGAATTTATCTCTTCAAATGTTAATTGTCCGTCATATATAATTACATGTATTCCTTTCGTCATGTGAATTATCTGTGATTTTCTAGTCCTGCAATGACTTCACCAGTTTCAATGTCAAAATGTAAATTATGAAACACCGTCATCGTGTTTTATTATATACTCAATTAAATCGCAAACACATTTCTCAAAAAAGTTTAATTTGGAGAATCCGGGGATCGAACCCGGTACCTCTCACTTGCGAAGCGAGCGCTCTACCATCTGAGCTAATTCCCCATTTAATTTGAAACGATAAATCTGAATCTATATACTTAAATACAACCCAAGGCCTTCTTACTCCGGTTGGAGGAACCCCTTCCCTGGTTGACCTCCATCCAATCCAATCCGGGACCTTCTCACCCCTGCTCGAAGAACCCCTCCTTGGTTGACTTTCACT
Organism: Eledone cirrhosa; assembly: GCA_964016885.1. Taxonomy (NCBI): domain Eukaryota; kingdom Metazoa; phylum Mollusca; class Cephalopoda; order Octopoda; family Eledonidae; genus Eledone; species Eledone cirrhosa. The sequence goes on from OZ024755.1 coordinate 3,480,928, forward strand.
GCTTTCTGTTTGGTCTCGGTCATGTCAGGAGTGTAGTTGTACTCAGCACGCTTGACCAATTGCAGGTTGGTGAGGCTATTTAACCCATAGTTGGGCTGGATGGCTGTTGGCTTTGAGGAGTTCATCCACCCTTTTAACAGCTCTTGTTTTTTGTACTGCAGTTGTTCCACTTACTCTCCCCACCAGATCCTTGTCTGGTGGGGAGCCGGTTTAGTCACCGACTACTCGGCCTTGAAGCAGGTTGTACTGGGCTACATGGTACCAATAGCAGGTTGTACTGGGCTACATGGTACCAATAGCAGGTTGTACTGGGCTACATGGTACCAGTAGCAGGTTGTACTGGGCTACATGGTACCAGTAACAGGTTGTACTGGGCTACATGGTACCAATAGCAGGTTGTACTGGGCTACATGGTACCAGTAGCAGGTTGTACTGGGCTACATGGTACCAGTAGCAGGTTGTACTGGGCTACATGGTACCAGTAGCAGGTTGTACTGGGCTACATGGTACCAATAGCAGGTTGTACTGGGCTACATGGTACCAGTAGCAGGTTGTACTGGGCTACATGGTACCAGTAGCAGGTTGTACTGGGCTACATGGTACCAGTAGCAGGTTGTACTGGGCTACATGGTACCAGTAGCAGGTTGTACTGGGCTACATGGTACCAGTAGCAGGTTGTACTGGGCTACATGGTACCAGTAGCAGGTTGTACTGGGCTACATGATACCAGTAGCAGGTTGTACTGGGCTACATGGTACCAGTAGCAGGTTGTACTGGGCTACATGGTACCAGTAGCAGGTTGTACTGGGCTACATGGTACCAGTAGCAGGTTGTACTGGGCTACATGGTACCAGTAGCAGGTTGTACTGGGCTACATGGTACCAGTAGCAGGTAGAAGCCTGATCTGACCAACTTAAATACATCTAAACTACTTCACGCGAAAAAGACAAAACGTTTAATATATACAATAATTTTTATATTGAAATTCATCAGATGGAGGTTCCAAGACTTGAATGTATTGACTGTTATATATATATATATATATATATATGAATGTATTGACTGTTATATATATATATATATATATATATATATATATATATAGAGAGAGAGAGAGAGAGAGAGAGAGAGAGAATAGGATGGCTGTGTAGTTGGTAGTTAAGGTAGGCTTAAAAATAAGAATAAGAATAAAAAGAAAGCAAGAACGGGGGGTGGGGGCCCTCATCAGTTGTTTACTGGGTGTCCCGGATATTTCAACGCTTTAAAGACAATATATCTACCCCCAGTGCGTTCAATAACTAGGTAAGTTATTTGGAAAACTTAGGAGAGAGGGAAGGAAAATAGAAGGGAAAAGGGAAAAAGGGGAGAAAAAGAAAAACAGCGAAAAAAACCCACAACAAATCGAAGAATGTGCGAGCAACTTCTATATATATATTAGAAAAAACTTATATATTAGAAAGAAAAAAATAAGACGTAGGTCTCACCGGGATTTGAACTCGGATCGCTGGATTCAAAGTCCAGAGTGCTAACCATTACACCATGAGACCAGCTGTCTATTTCAGCAATTTGTTAATTATAAAATCAAGTGTAAGGGAATTTGATTTTTTTTTTTGACTGCTTAGTCAAGATTCACCTGTCAATCAAAAAACTATGTCATGTGTTGATTTGACAGGAAACGAACAGAACAGGTTTCTTCGTAACAGTTTCTCATTTAGGCACAAGGCCAAAAATGCTTTTTGCAGGAGGCGAAAGTCTATTAATCAATCTCACTGCGGTACTGGTACATTATTTTATCGACCCAGCAAGGATGAAAGGTAAAGCTAACGTCGGTTAGCTTAATAACGCCGCCACTTTTTTCTCTACTTAGTTATAAGAAAACTTTTTTCACAGTTGTATAAATAACATTACAAATTGCTCACAATTCTTTCTTATAAATATATATAATAAATACAATTAATTATTGCTAGGAACCTCACAAATATAACATACCAAAGTATAGAACCAGAGCGAGAGAAAGGGAAAGAAAAAAAGGAAACAAAAACAAAAACGACCATCAATTCACCACCAAGTGCGACAATTTGCGGCACATCACAAGGGCCAACGGAATGAGGCAAACCAATACGCTCGCAGCATTGCCAACGGGTGAAGGCGAAGCTAAGTAAATATGCTTCGTTAATGAGGTTTAATAAGATCGAAACATGTCCGTTGCTTTCACCAAGCTGGATTATAGACAAGGTCCATGTACACTACATTGTCTTAGATTCTTCTAAAAGACATGGATATAGTAATTATCTCCCTTACTTGTTTCTTATCACCTGAATACCTCTGAAGATCGATTAAAACCCTGTTAGGGGTGCTGTAGCATGGCCTCAGACCAATGATTGAAACCAGTAAAAGAATAAAAGTATAATAAATAAATATAAGCAAATAGATTCATGTTGGTAGAGAGGCTCTCTAATGGTAAGGTAAGAGAATGGATGATATAGAGAGGCAGAGAGAGAGAGAGAGAGAGAGAGAGAGAGAGAGAGAGAGAGAGAGAGGGGAGAGAGAGAGGGAGAGAGAGGGAGAGAGAGAGAGGTGTGGGTGGGTGAATAGATAGATAGGGAGAGAGAGGCAGAGAGAGAGAGAGAGAGAGAGGCAGAGAGAGAGGGGTGGATAGATAGATAGATTGAGAGAGAGAGTGACATACACAGAGAGACTGTGAGAGAGAGAGAGGGAGAGAGAGACATACAGAGAGACTGAGAGAGAGGGAGAGAGAATCATCGATAAATTTGACGGACGCGGTATTGTTTTCAATGAGAAATGTCCAACTTTTGAAAATGTATTGTAAAAGTTTATTTTCTTTTTCTTTCTTTTTCATGCGGCCTCCAAAAGAGAGCCTTTTCAATGTTGTATGCGGCCCAAAACAGTCACTACTACAAATATCACACAATAAAGGATTCTTTGATGTAAAAATGAATTTCTTCACAATCTTTCTGTCTTTTTTTTCTCCCCACTTTGCTTATTTGTTCGATAACTCGTTGGTATGACGTTTTATTTTATTTTATATTTATTTGTTGGCTTAATTTTATTTTTATCTTTTATTTTTTTATTTTTTATCTTTTTATATATTTATTTATATATATATATATTTTTTTCATCTTTTTACTATGCCGTCATTCCCCGAGTCTTTTGTTTTCATCTTTCTCTTTACATCCACTTCACAAATCAGCAAAGAATATATGGAATCTACATCGAGAGTTCTTTTGTCGCTGAAGAAGTGGAAAAAAAAAAAAAAAAAAAAAAAAAAACCTCCCCAAAACAAACAAACAACAACAACAACAAAAAAGAAAAAAGGAAGAAACAAGGAGAAAAAGGGAGAGAAAGAAAGCAAAAAAAAGGGAGAAAAGAAAAGAAAGAGAGAGAGAAACACGTCGCTGAAGAAGTGGAGAAAAAAAACACACACCCAGAAAAGCAACCCCCCCCACCCCCCCCCACCCCCAAACAAACAAACAACAAAAAGGAAGAAAAAGGGAGAGAAAGAAAAGAAAAGAAAAAAGAGAGAGAGAGAAACAAGTTGATCAACACTATGTCCGCTTGGCTGGTTTTTATATTTGTAGAAGCGTTATTCATATCTATAAATTCAGCAGCTCTGCTACCATGATTGGTGTAGGCCTGATGGAGTCTTTTCCTTCTCGCATTATTATTCGAGAACGATGAACGCACAGCAGAAAAACATTAACACGATAGCAAGGTGAAGCGAAATTAATGCGCGCTTTGCCCGCCAATAGCTTTCAGCTTTTCATTGGAGCGAGGACATTACTGGCTAAATTTAGGTGTGGATTGTAGATGGTAGAACGGTTGGAGGTGAAGATGGTGATGGAGGAGGGGATGGAGAAGATGGAGGAGGGGATGGAGATGGAGAAGGAGAAGAAGAAGGAGAGGAAGAAGATGGAGATGAAGGAGAAGAAGTAGAGGAGGAAGGAGATGGAGAAGGAGAAGAAGAAGGAGAGGGAGAAGATGGAGATGAAGGAGAAGAAGTAGAGGAGGAAGGAGATGGAGAAGGAGAAGAAGAAGGAGAGGAAGAAGATGGAGATGAAGGAGAAGAAGTAGAGGAGGAAGGAGATGGAGAAGGAGAAGAAGAAGGAGAGGGAGAAGATGGAGATGAAGGAGAAGAAGGAGAGGAGGAAGGAGAAGAAGAATAAGGAGAAGAAGAAGGAGAAGAAGGAGAGGAGGAAGGAGAGGAAGAAGAAAGTGGTGGCGGCGGTGGTGGTGGTGTGTGGCTGGTGAATGAATGGATTTATGTGTGGGGTTGGGTGGGAGGGCTGTTTTATTTATTTATTTGTGTTTTCCAGATATTCTAAATGGCTGCTGTCTTTGCTTTTCCATCAGTTGTGAGTTTTAGCTGTTTTGTGGTAACTTTTCCTCATTAACACCCCTCCTCCTCCTCCTCCTCCTCCTCCTCCTCCTCCTCCTCCTCATCATCATCATCATCATCATCATCATCATCATCATCATCATCATCATCTCCTTCTTCCTCGCCATCACCCCCCCATCATCGACATAATTATTATCATTGTTGTTGTTGACGTTGTTGTTGGTATTGTTCTTATTGCTGTTGTTCTTGTTATTGTTGCTGTTGTTGTTGTTGGTGTTGTTGGTGTTGGTGTTGCTGTTGTTGGTGTTGTTATTGTTGCTGTTGTTCTTGTTATTGTTGCTGTTGTTATTGTTGCTGTTGTTATTGTTGCTGCTGTTGTTGTTGGTGTTGTTGGTGTTGGTGTTGCTGTTGTTGGTGTTGTTATTGTTACTGTTGTTATTGCTGCTGCTGTTGTTGGTGTTGGTGTTGAAGTTGTTGTTGCTGCTGCTGCTATTGTATAGTTTTAACGGTGAAGTTACTGTTGCTGCTGCTGCTGGTGCTGTTGTTGTTAGCTACTTTCACTTCTGTAAATGATACCAGTGATGACATCATCATTACCATCATCATCATTGTCATAATCATCACCATCATCGTGATCATCGTCATCACCACCACCATCATATATATATATATATATATGTATCTCTCTCTCTCTCTCTCTCTCTAACGAAGGAAATGTGGTAAGGAACCAGATGGACCATAACGCACCAAAGTACTCAATACTTAGGGCAGTAGAGTGTGTAATAGGAACAAGTATGACCCCGACGGCAGAGCTCAAGCCGTTTCGACGGCTAATTCTGGATTTAGTCCAGAATTAGCCGTCGAAACGGCTTGAGCTCTGCCGTTGGGGTCATACTTGTTCCTATATATATATATATATATAATATAAAATCAAAAGATGGTTAAAAGAGTTCCATGTATTTTATTATGCGGATTTCAAAAACAAATATCATCATGGGATGATACTTGCGTTCTCATCAGATAAAATAGGGAGACATGCTATGAAGCTTAAAAAACACTTGCGAGCAGTGAAGTGTCATATATATATATATATAGCTTCCTCCAAGAGGTGGCGGCGGTGGGGAAGACGAAAGTGTCATATATATATATATACAGCTTCCTACTGGAGGTGGAGGTGGTGGGGAAGACGAAAAAAAACACCATCACCATCATCACCATCACCATCATATACAGCTTCCTCCAAGAGGTGGTGGCGGTGGTGAAAGAGAAGAAATATATAATTACGAGTCTAGAGAATATTTGTACGATCTGACATGACAGTACTGGTTCTGTCCTTTCCTTCATTTCAACACACAACTCCCTCCACCTCCCCTATCCCCCAGCACCACCCTCCCCGTATCCCTCCCCCTCCCTTTACCTTATTACGACTTTTTCTT
>OZ024755.1:3491720-3516720 GCA_964016885.1 Eledone cirrhosa
TATATAGCAGACTATAAATGTTTTAATATAGAAGAGCTTCTTAATATAGAAGAGCTTCTTTCATTCGTGAGAAATCATCAGGAATATATATATATATATATATATATATATATATATATATATATATATATATATATATATATATATATTTATATATATACATAATAAAATTAAAAAATATAGTCACCTCAAGGCAGATAACAATAAATAATAATAAATAATAACATCAACAACAAACAACAACAATAATAACAATCAACAACAAACAACAACAACATCAATAATAATACACGTGGACACACACACAAACTCAAACACAACGAATTATTTCATAAAGGAAAATAATGCAAGAAATTATGAATGTTTCAAAACACCTGCCTACTCACACATAACTTATGTGGAATATAAAGGATATTATAAAAAGTGAATTGAAGTGAATATCTCGTGGCTGAAGTAGTTGACAGGGTCATGGTAATGAAAGCAATGTGGTTTTACCCACCCTTTTCCTCATTCTGTGGTAACACTATAAAACACTCATATAAATTATTGGACCATTCTCCTTCTACTTCCACTCTTTCACTCTCTCTTCTTCTTCTCCTTCTTTTCTATACCCCCCTCCCCTAAGGTATCATTTCTTTTCCTCTCATTTTACACAATCCCCCACATCTCCCGACCTCTTCTTCTAGGATCTATCTACCTGTCTGTCTGTCTGTCTCAGCCTGTTTGTTTGTCTGTCCGTCACTCTATCTGTCTGACCATCATCATCATCATCATCATCATCATCATCATCATCCCCATCATCACTATCATCATCATCATCATCATCACCATCACCACCACCATCATCACCATCATCATCATCATCATCATCATCATCATCATCATCATCATCATCAACCTCACCATCATCACCACCATCATCATCATCATCACCACCATCATCATCACCACCATCACCATCATCATCATCATCATCATTTCATTCTCATCATCTACATCATCATCTTCTTGTGTGTGTATACTGGTTTCAGCCATTCGGGTGTGGCCATACTGGGGCATCATCATAATACACACACACACGCATATATATATATATATATATATATATATATATATATATATATATATATATATATGAGAGATTTATTTAATTATGTCTCATATAAAACAATACAACCAGGTATCCACGGAATACTATAGTTAGCACCCCAAACACATAATTAAGATTATACTCAGGTATATCCTAATGTTTGTTGAGTGAGATGGAGTTGGTCGGAGTGTCGCTTAAGGCTTTCTCTGTTAATGTATTAAATATATATATAGCATTCTCTCTCTCTCTCTCTCTCTCTCTCTCTCTCTCTATATATATATATATATATATATATATATATATATATATATATATATATATATAGAGAGAGAGAGAGAGATGATCTATTTACAGGTATGTTTTAAGTAAACAGAGTTTTACCGTCGCTATGAGAAGAGATAGCTGCAACGAGACTTTTTTTCACTCTAATTAATACACATATCTACGTATGTATGTATGTGTGTGTGTGTATATATATATATATATATATATATATATATATATATATATATATATATATATATATACACACATGAATACATATATATACGCACACATACACATACATGCATACATACATAGATACATACATATATATATATACATACATTTATATATATATATATATATATACACACACATACATGCATACATATATATATACTTATATATATATATATATGCATATACATACACACACACATATATATACATATATACATACACATTCACACACATACACACATACATATACAATATACATACATACATCGATGCACACACACACACACACACACACACACACACACACACACACACACACACACACACACACACACACACACACACACACACACACACACACACACAGACACACACACAGACACACACACACACACACATATAACTATAACTACATACATGTGTGTGTGTGTCTGTGTGTGAGAGTACCATGTACGGGTGCACGTGTTATCTTTGTGGGAATTGACGGCTTTAAATTAATAATGTTTTATGGTAACAAACATTTACATGAGAAAGGACATTAAAACACACCATACATACACATATATACATATACACACACATACATACACATATATACATACACACACACATACATACGCACATATACACATATATACATACACACATACATACACATATATACATACACACATACATACATACGCATATATACACATAGACATATATACATACAAACACATACATATATACATATATACATATGTACATACATACACATACATACAAACATACATACGTATGTATACACATAGATATATATACATATACGCATATACATATATACGCATATATACATACACACATACATACAAACATACATACGTATATATACACATAGACATACATACAAACACATACATACATATATATATACATACATATATATATACATACATATGTACATACATACATATACACAAATACAGATATATATACATATACACAAATACAGATATACATACATATACACACACATATATATATATACGTATATACGCATATATATACATACATATTCAAGCAGGGGTTGGATTTAGATCCTAGGGTCCCGGGGCGCTTCAGGTTTTTGTATGAGGGGTCCCAAAACCTGAAGTGCCCCTCATACACAATAAATTAGAATACACAGCAAACCTCATCAATATACATACATATACACACATATATATATATACGTATATACGCATATATATATATACGTATATACGCATATATATATACATACATATTCAAGCAGGGGTTGGATTTAGATCCTGGGGTCCCGGGGCACATCAGGTGTGGGGAGCCCCTCATACACAATAAATTAGAATACACAGCAAACCCCTAATTTTACATATCAAAGTTAGCTTGGTGCAAGTAATAGGAATTGAAAAGTTATACATACGGGTATTAAATTAAAACATTCTAACCACCCTAAAAGTAAAAAGCCCAGCTGAGGGCACAAATATATTGCTATGGCCGTCGCTGGTGGGGTCCCCCAAACCTGTACCTGGCTCACATGTCACTCTGCCAACTAAACAGGAAAACCTTGTTGGCCATGAAGTCCTCCAATATCAGACATCAACGAGTCTTTAGTATTGTGAAGGCGTATGGCTTAGTGGTTAGAGCATTGGACTTGCAATGGAAAGGTTGTGAGTTCCACGACGTGGATAGAAGACAGTGGACAATTTCACCAAATACTTGACCTGGCACACTTACTACTACTACCACTACTACTGCTGCTGCTACTATTACTACTACTACTGCTACTACTACTACTATTATTTTTTAAAATTATTATAATTGCTTTTACCATCTCAGAATGCACGCGCACACACACACAGACACACACACGTGCGCGTGTTATATTGTATACACAACGTCTTCACTGTAACAAAAATGTAGGGGTGCCTGTATATTTGATGATATCAACCCCAATACTTGACTTGTACTTATTTTACCAGTAAATCCTGTTTTATTTTAATCCCAACACTCCTGGTAGAGCCGTAGGGGCGTTGCAGTGATGATATATGCATTTCTTGGCCATTTTGTTTAAACTTGGCGGAGCACATCTCTTTCTCTGCAGGTCTGTTTACGGTCAATTGCTTCCCAAGTAAAGAAAGGAAAAGTTGAGGCGCGTGACCTTGTGGTAAGGGTGTTGGACATACGTTCATTATATCGTGGGTTTGATTCCTGGACTGGGTTGTGTTCTGTGAGAGCTGCGTGGCCTTGTATTAAGGGTGTTGGACATACTATCATAATGTGGTGGGTTTGATTCCTGGACTGGGCTGTGTGTTGTGTTCTTGAGCAAAACACTTCATTTCACGTTGCTACAGTATACTCAGCTGAAAAGGAGTACCAGTAATAGCCGGGGTTTAAATGTGCGATGGACTGGTGTCCTGTCTAAGGGAGAGTCTTGTACTCTCAATCGATTCACGTCACGAAACTGGGATATTCCCCGGTCAGATGAGACTCCGGGCTTGAGATAAACAATAATAATTGTTTCTACTTTTGGCACAAGGAAAGCAATTATCGCAGTGTATTACTGGTACTTTATTTTATCGACCTCCGTAAGGATGAAAGGCAAAGTTAACCACGGCGGGATTTGAATCCAGAATGGCAAGGGCCGTAACCCTATTTGCCAAAGCATGGCGTCCGACCCTCTACCGATACTGCCACCCCACCGCCCTATAATAATGATTTCTAGCATAGGCACAAGGCCAGTAATTTGGTGGAGGGAAAAGTCGATTAAATCAACCATAGTACATTACTGGTACTTTAAATTGTTATCGATCCCGTAAGGATGAAAGGCAAAGTTAACCTCGGCGGGATTTGAACTCAGACCGTAAAGGGCCGTAACTCTATGTTTCAAAGCATGGTGTCCGACTCTCTACCGATACTGCTAATCCACCGCCCTATAATAATAATGGTTTCTTACATTAAAAAATGATAATACATATAATGAGTTTCCTCGACCGCACAATAACGATAAAAGGCGATAGAAGGCAATGAAAGAACAAGAGATGAGCTTCAATAACTGTAATAACAATAACAGTAATTAAAATGAAAAGAAAAGAAAAATAAAATAAAAAATAAAAATCAAAGAAAAAAAAACGTAAAAAAACCCCCAACAAAATTTAAAAGAGTAAATTGTGACACGTACAGAAAATAAGGGAGAGAGATGAATGACGGGAAGGAACCCCCCCCCCCCCAAAAAAAAAAAGAAATACACCCCCAAAAAACAAACAAAAATAAATAAATAGATGAATGAATAAATAAAGAGTAGTGGGAGGGAGGAGAAGGAGGAGGTGAGAGTTACGGTAGTAGGAGAAATACAGGGGAAAGAATGTGGGAGAAAAAGAAAAGAACAGAAAAAAGAAGAGAAGAGAGGGAGAGGGAGAGTAGAGAGTGGGAGAGTAGAGAGAGAGAGAGGAGAGAGAGGGAGAGAGGGAGAGGAGCAGTAGTAAATGTCTTTGTGAATGTGCGGCGGCGAAATGGGTGTAGCTGATTGCTCGATGATGCTTGAAGGGAGGTGAAAGGTCAAAGTAATTCTTGCAACCATTTTTAGATGCGAGAGACACGTGTGCAGAGCACGTGCGTTGATTTCGTAGGTAAAATGGCGAGGATTTTTATTTTCATTTTATTATTTTGACACCAGTATAGTCGGTGATGTCAGGCGTGGAAGTGGTAGAGTGGTTAGAACGTCAGATATAATGGTAGAGTGGTTAGAACGTCAGATAGAATGGTAGAGTGGTTAGAACGTCAGATATAATGGTAGAGTGGTTAGAACGTCAGATAGAATGGTAGAGTGGTTAGAACGTCAGATAGAATGGTAGAGTGGTTAGAACGTCAGATATAATGGTAGAGTGGTTAGAACGTCAGATAGAATGGTAGAGTGGTTAGAACGTCAGATAGAATGGTAGAGTGGTTAGAACGTCAGATAGAATGGTAGAGTGGTTACAACGTCAGATAGAATGGTAGAGTGGTTAGAACGTCAGATAGAATGGTAGAGTTGTAAGAACGTCAGATAGAAGGGTAGAGTGGTTAGAACGTCAGATAGAATGGTAGAGTGGTTAGAACGTCAGATAGAATGGTAGAGTGGTTAGAACGTCAGATAGAATGGTAGAGTGGTTACAACGTCAGATAGAATGGTAGAGTGGTTAGAACGTCAGATAGAATGGTAGAGTGGTTAGAACGTCAGATAGAATGGTAGAGTGGTTAGAACGTCAGATAGAATGGTAGAGTGGTTAGAACGTCAGATAGAATGGTAGAGTGGTTACAACGTCAGATAGAATGGTAGAGTCGTTAGAACGTCAGAGAGAATGGTAGAGTGGTTAGAACGTCAGATAGAATGGTAGAGTGGTTAGAACGTCAGATAGAATGGTAGAGTGGTTAGAACATCAGATAGAATGGTAGAGTTGTTAGAATGTCAGATAGAATGGTAGAGTTGTTAGAACGTCAGATAGAATGGTAGAGTGGTTAGAACGTCAGATAGAATGTGATCTTGATCTCAAACTCCCAAAATAACTCTACTCCCCAACCCGATCTCTCTCTCTCTCTCTCTCTCTCTCTCTCTCTCTCTATATATATATATATATATATATATATATATATATATATATATATAAACACATACACACAAACACGTGTACATACGTGTGCATGTATATATATTTGTCAGTGCATGTGTATGCGAGGGAGGGGGGTACGACATGTACCTTGCTATATCTGTCTTAGGAAGCTCATAAATATAGCTTCAGCATGTAGAAATGTTAAAACCGGGCTTCGCTTCGGTACATTTCTTAATAATCAAGTTGACAAGTTTAAAGCTGTTATAGGAATGTTAAAATATGAGCAGATTAAATACTGTATATATATGAGAGAGGGGGGAAATTGTGAGAAAGAGGGAGGTATGTAGTGGTATAGAGTGAGGGGGAGAGAGTTTGTTGGTTTACTGAGAGAGTGGGAATTGTGAGAGAGAGGGAGGTACGTAGTGGGTTATAGAGAGGGATGAGAATTTATTAGCCAAGTGAGAGAGGGGCGAGTTAAGAGAGTGAAAGAGAGTGAGGTATGTAGTGGAATATAAAGAGGGGAGGATTTGGTGGCCTAGTCTACTGAGAGAGGGGGAATTGTGGAAGAGTGTGTTGTATGCAGTGAGGTATAGAGAAGGGGAGAGAATTTGGTAGTTTAGTGAGAGAGGGGGTATTGTGAAAGTGAGAGAGAGTGAGATATTTAGTGGAATATAGTGAGGAGGAGAGAGTTTGTTGGTTTACTGAGAGAGGGTGAATTTTGAGAGAGTGTGTTATATGTAATGAGATAGTATTTAGCGAGTGAGAGAGAGTGAGGTATGTAGTTGAATATAGTGAGGGGAGAGAATTTGGTGGTATAGTGAGAGAGGGGGAATTGTGAGAGCGAGTGAGGTATGTAGTGGGATATAGAGAGGGGGAGATAGATTAGTGTTCTAGTCAGAGAGGGGGAATTAATGGAGAGCGAGGTATGTAGTGGTATAGAGTATTTCAGAAATATGTATAATTAAATATAATTGATCACAAGAATATCTATTTTGTTAATATTTTGAGTTAATATTAATAACTCTGGAAAACCTATCAGTTGAGTGCTTCCAATCTATTGTAAAACTCATTCTTTGATGTATTCATTGAACCTTGTTTAACTTTTAAATATATATATACATAATATAAGATCAAAAGATGGTTAAAAGAGTTCCAAGTATTTTATTATGCGCATTTCAAAAACAAATATCATCATGAGATGACATCTGCGTTTTCATCAGATGAAATAGGGATACATGATATGAAGGTTAAAAAACACTTGTGAATAGTGAAGTTTTAAATCAACATATCATGATTTAAAACTTCACTATTCACAAGTGTTTTTTAACCTTCATATCATGTATCCCTATTTTATCTGATGAAAACGCAGATGTCATCTCATGATGATATTTGTTTTTGAAATGCGCATAATAAAATACTTGGAACTCTTTTAACCATCTTTTGATCTTATATTATTTATACTTCAGTCCTACAAACTGTTGAGTGCTACTTATCCGATATTTGCATTGCTTTATTGTGCTACAATAAAACTCACCTCCTACATATATATATATATATATATATATATATAACGAAGGAAATTTATTTTAGTCCAGAATTTGCCGTCGAAACGGCTTGAGCTCAGCCGTCGGGGTCCTACTCGTTCCTATATATATATATATATATATATATATATATATATATATATATATATATATATATATATATCACGATAAATTAACGGAGCCATAGATCTCGCTATTCCCTGTCAATAATGTGCTCAAAGGAGAAGAAATCGTGAGCTCTTTAAAATACAATATGTTGAAAAGGTTATAGATTCCATACACTGGTGGTTTTTCCCTGTTTTATTGATAGCCCACTGTATCTCTCTATAGTGTGTTACCTTTTCAACACATTTTATATATCTCTTCTGCGGCCTCGATATGAATACCCCCTCCGCCTCCGTGGTATTTTCTCCGTGGTTATAAGAGGCTTAGCTCTGTTTCTCGACCGTTATATCGCGTGACTATCTCCCCCTCCGCCTTTTGGGATTTTTTCTCACGTCGTGTAGACGCGTTCTTGAGACTAGTAAAATGAGGTATCCTCTTGATAAGTCGGCAGACCTCGCAGGGACTCTATATCTTTATGATATATTGTTTTTGTTTATGCCACGAAACTACGTAGTCGAGGAATTTAGGAGCAGTTTAGGTATGATACATTTTATTACTAATTATATCTAAATGTTTCTTCTCTCTTCATAATGTATATATATATATATATATATATATATATATATATATATATATATATATAAAAATATATATATATATATATATATATATATATATATATATATATATATATATATATATGTAGAAGTTCTATTTAAATTGTTGGGATACAACAAGCAAATATTTTTATAACTGATATAAAGCACTCAACAAATTATTGGAGTAAAAATACGATATATTAACAAATGGAAACTATATTTATAAAACCATATTTATTTCATTATACATATTTCAAGGACACCAAGTTAAATTATGATGTGCTTTCATCAGATAAAATATAATATAGAGCAGTTTTATAAATAAATATTGACATACCCTTAAAGAATGCGACCATTTCTGTTGGAAGCTCCCGGATAGTATATATATATATATATAATGCTCCCGGATTATATATATATATATATATATATATAACGAAGGAAATGTGGTAAGGAACCAGGTGAACCATAACGCACCAAAGTACTCAATACTTAGGGTAGTAGAGTGGGTAATAGGAACCAGTAAGACCCCGGGGTCTTACTGGTTCCTATATATATATATATATATATATATATATATATATATATATATATATATATATATATATAATGTGTGTGTGTGGTGTGTATTTATATATATATATTTATATATATAAACAGAGAAGGGAAAGAGAGAATGTGTATGCGGTGACAGACAGACAGACAGACAGACAGATAAGACATTGTGTTACAATAGATTCTAATTCCAATCTGAATAAACGAACATATAAATGTTAAATATTAAAAAGATCGGAAAAGAGGGGAATGTCTAAGTGTTAATCTTTATAAATGGTTAAACTATAAGTAGTGAACATACATTTTACTTACAGCCATTGTTGTTGGTGTTAGACACTTGTTGACAGACACAACTCTAACGTCTGCTTAATACATCGTGGGTGAAATATAGATATTTTGACAGACAGACACACACACATACATAGACACAGACAGACACACACACACATATATATATATATATATATAGACACACACAGCTTTTCCTCACACAATTATCCCACATAATATGGAAACTATGAGATTTTGAAGTCGGTATGAGTAGCCAGTTACGGCTGGTTTGAACAGAAAGAGATGAGAGAATTCTGGCCAGATATGGCCGGTGCTCTTGTGTATGTATATATATATTTATGTATCTATATATGTGTGTGTCTGTGTCTGTGTGTGTGTGTGTGTGTAAACGGACAATAGTACTTATCTTAAGCTTTAGTATTTCACATTTGACTATGTTTAATTCAGTAATTTATGGGAAGTCAACTTTCGGGAGTCTATCGGATTACATTCATTGTTTTACAATAAATATCATCTCTTCTATTATCATTTATTTTTTCCTTGTCATTTCTTGTCTTCTCCAACGATGATAGATAATACGTCTTAAATTCAAATACTGCCATACACGTTATATATATATATATTTTTTTTCATATATATATATATAATTTATATATATATATATATATATATATATATATATATATATATATATATATATATATATATATATATATATATATATATATATATGTATATATATATATATATATGTCCATATATATGTGTGTATTTATATACATATATATATACATATATATGTATGTATATGTATATATATATATATATATATATATATATATATATACCTATATATATATATATATATATATGTATATACATGTATATATATATATACACATATATATACATATATATATACACACGCACACACATATATATATATAGACACACACACACACATATTAATATTACATATATCTGTGCAGTTCTTTTCAATTATTTATTTACGTCTTACAAATGTGACATGAATAAAAAGAAAGTAAAAAGAATCTGTAATATATTGAGATGTAGGGGAATAAAGGGGAGGATAACGTTAGCAGCAGCTCTTGAAGTTGATTGATATATTTACTTATATATATATATATATATATATATATATATATAAACAAGATGGCGTAGGACAGAACAAAGGAGAGGCACAAAAACAAAGAAAAGAATCCCTAGTCACTGAAGAGGTCACAGAATGTGTGACCAAAGAACTTTGACAATATATGAACAACCGTCCGGTTGTGGAACCAACCAACCAACCAACCGGAAATTTATAAATTCTTAAATTTATAAATTTTATTTATAATATATATATATATATATTTATATATATATATATATATATATATATATATATATATATATATATATATATATATATATATATATATATATATATATATATATATATACTGTATATATATATATATATATATATATATATATATATATATATATATATATATATATATATATATGTATATATATATATATATATATATATATATATATATATATATATATATATATATATATATATATATATGTATATATATCGTTGAAGTCTTTTGTTCAAAGATAATCTTTATCTTGTTAAGAAGGATGTGACTTTAAAATATCGCCAAACACTTAAAACTCCAACCCGCGAATGTTTGACGTATGCTCCTTTACTCCTTTATATATATAAAGTCATCTTGTTGTTAACTACATATTTCTCTGTCTGTCTGTCTCTCTTTCTCTCACTCTCTCTCTGTCTCTCTCTTTCTCTCCCCCCTCTCTCTCTCTCTCTTCCTCTCTCTCTTTATATATATATATATATATATATATATATATATATATATATATATATATAAGAAGGATGGAAAATATCTTACTCCAATATTTGATTTTAATTTTAAATCTTTAGTTTTTAACTCCTATTAATTCTTTTTAATTTTTTATTTCAATACTCAACATTTGATAAGATGAATTTTAATAATACATCGAAACCGGTACATTATATACTTTATATACTTTATATACTTTATATACTTTATATACTTTATAAAACTTCTTTTAAAAAAGAATTGTCCCTCTCATTTTTTCAATAATCTCACTTTGACCAATCAAAGAAAGGATAAAAAAAGAAAAACAGACCCTTAAATATATTTTCCGTGCTATTTCCAACTTCACCTTTTCTCTATATCCAGTTTTGTATAGAACCTTACTTCCCTTTTCTAATATATATATATATATATATATATATATATATATATATATATATATATATATATATATATATATACATATATATATATATATATACATATATACACACACACACATATATATATATATATATATATATATATATATATATATATATATATATATATATATATATATATATATATATATATATATATATATATATATAAATATATATATATATATATACATACATATATAAATATATATATATATATATTTATATATATATATATATATAATGTTTAATATAGAATGGCTTCTGCAGGACTAGAACTGTTTCACTCGAAGGAAATCATCAGGAAAGAAGAAGAAGAAGAAGAAGAAGAAGAAGAAGAAGAAGAAGAAGAAGAAGAAGAAGAAGAAGAAGGGAGTTAGGGGTGGATAGAAAAAGGGGCAGGAAGTTATAAAGTATGTATATTTCAAGTGAACTGTGTCAACTACCAGCATTATAGTCACACACCAGTTAGCAGAGATAATGCTGAAAACCCCTACACTATTAAAACATCAACAACAGCAACAACAACTGGCCTCCACCCGCACAACAACAACAGCAACAACAACAGCAACAACAACAGCAACAGCAACAACACCACCAACAACACCACCACCACCACCAACAGCAACAATACCACCACCGACAACACCACCAACAACACCACCACCAACAACACCAACAACACCAACAACACCACCAACAACAACAACAACAACAGCAACAATAACACCAATAACACCAACAACACCAACAACACCAACAACACCAACAACAACAACAACAACAACAGCAACAACAACACCAATAACACCAACAGCAATACCAAGACTATCAACACCAATAATAACACCACCAACACCACCACCAGTGATGATAGTAAAGAAGAAGAAGAAGAAGAAGAAGAAGAAGAAGAAGAAGAAGAAGAAGAAGAAGAAGAAGAAGAAGAAGAACAACAACAACAACAACAACAACAACAGCAACAACGACAACGACAATAACCACAACAAACAACAAAGACCAGCATCAATTGAAGCCAGTGATATTGATGCGGGTATTTGAGAGATGTAACAGTAAAGAAGGGAATATCATTTGACAGACAATAAGACTCAGTTAGAGGTGGTGGTCTTAAACAGAAATAAACATTGGACAGACTATATATATATATATATATATATATATATATATACATGGGTGTATGTGTGTGTGTGTGTGTGTGTGTGAGTGTACGTGTTAGTGTCTTGCACGTGTCTAATTGACACACACATCTATATATATATGTCAATTAGACACGTGCAACATACTAAACGCACACTAACACACACACACACACACACACACATACATACGTGCACACACACATACACATACGTGCATGCGCAAACACATACATATGTATTTATTTACATAATATACACATACATATATACCTACATTTATCGCTCGCTTCTGTGTTCGAACATTGAGTGAGTAATTGTGAGCAAACGGGATTATAGCGAATATATTTTCTAAAACCTCGCTACGTAGAATATATATATATATATATATATATATATATATATATATATATATATATACAGTAGGTTCACCCGGGTGAGCACTCGGTGTTTAGGTTCACTTCAGTGTCAAGGTGTAGAGCTAGACAGAGTGTATTACAGTGAAATAAAATAACAAGGACGATTGGTTACTCCTTCATTACGTTTATTGGTTGGTGACGCGCGTTTCGCCACTGATCAGCTCAAGGTTCGATGTGTATCGATCTAGCCTGACTATATATATATATATGTATATATATATATATATGTGTGTGTGAGTCCTGGGTTTAATCGGGAGTAACCAAAGTAAGGTTCTCAATACATTAGCAGGTTGGGAGACAACCATAGGAGATTCCTTCTGCGTTGGGAGTTCAAATTTACGTTCTGAGTTCAAATCTCACCAAGGTTAGCTTTGCTTTTCATCCTTACTGAGTCGAGAATAAAATAAAGTACCAGTAATGCACTGGGGTCAATTTAATCGACTTTCCCCTCCCCTTGCCAAAATTCTTAGCCTTGAACCTAAATCTTGCTGTGGTCTACTTGGGCGGTAGATACACCACTCACAAGGCTGTTGGTTGTCTTTAGCAGAGTCTAATCTCTTGCAAACATTCTGGCTAGGTCTCCGGTTTCAGGATCCTTCCCATTAGTTTGGGAGGCCCTGGAAAAGCGTCATGGACACTTTTCTTTCTCTCGACTAAGTGACTAAGAAAGTGAATTACTTCATTCTAAGAGACGAGAGACAAATCAACGTCTTTGACAAGATTCGATCTCCAGACTGTAAAGCTAAAAGTTTGATATCGGTCTCACTTGGATATTTTATCTCCATCTAGCCTTAACAGAAATGTTAAACTCAGTCAGATAGTATAATATAAAATAAAAGTCTTGACGTTCACATTAAATCTCCAATGATGTTTTCGCTCAACGGGGTTTAGATTTTAAATTTACTACTTCTCTTTAGCTGCAGTCTTCAGTGAAAAGACGGAGAAAAAGAAAGGTACTTTTAAAAGCTTCTTCGATGTCAACTAAGTTAAGAGACAAAGATGAAACTCAAAACAAATACCTAGACAAATAGTTGTGTTGAAAATGGCTGCCGAAAATAATAAAGCACGCCTTTGAACGGTAATATTTTTACGACGACCGCAAAGTAGCGAGTTATGGGTCTATAAATCTTGAAATATTCAACTACAACAACAACAAGGAAGTATTTCTATTTCGTTCCGATATTTCGTCCTTCAGTTATGGTTTTATATGTCACCTGTTTGCTCGTTAGTCTATGAGACCCAGCACAGAGTCATTGAAGCGTGATAAAGCGAATTAAAAGACAATAGGTTTTCACTTTTATAGAGTTTCCAAGATAAATATCAACAATTTTATGGCCCATCGAGAGCAGTTGAAAGCTCATTCCGACAGCCATCAACGTAAAACGACGGGGAAAACACAGGAAGATATAGATAGGAATGTATTGATAGATAGATAGATAGATAGATAGATAGATAGATAGATAGATAGCTAGATAGATTGATAGAGAGATTGATAGAGAGATAGATAGATAGATTGATAGAGAGATAGATGGATGGATGGATAGAGAGATACAAATATAGATAGATACGTAGTGATATATATGCATGTATGTATGTATGTATGTATGTATGTATGTATGTATGTATGTATATATATATATATATATATAAAGAGAGAGAGAGAGAGAGAGAGAGAGAGAGAGAGAGAGAGAGAGAGAGAGGTAGATAAATAGATAAATGTATAGGTAGATAGATATATAGATAGATAAATATATAGATACGTAGATAAATAGATAAATGTATAGCTAAATGTATAGATATATAAATATATAGATAGATAAATAAATAGATAGACAAAGAGTCAGTGAAAGAAATATATAATGTGATAGGTAACAGATGCTGATTGCAAAAAATTGCTCTATTAATGTTTCCGCTAACGACTTTATTCTAAGTTTTATTTTCTCCCGAAAGAAGGAGTTATAAAAAAACTATTCAATGATTCACAAGAAAGTTAAAGAGAGAAGAAGAAGAAAATAAAGAAAGTATCATTTATAAAACAGACTTTTATGAGCTTGTCTTGCAATACAGGTTTTTTTGCTCATTTACCTACGATAATGTTAGTAGTTACTGATTGAAGGACCCAAACAGAAAACACGGATACTACTATCATTAGATACACACATACACACACACACACACACACACACACACACATATATATATATATATATATATATATATATATATATATATATATATATATATACATGTATACATACACACACATATATACATATATATATATGTATATATGTATGTATGTATATATATATATGTATGTGTATGTATGTATGCATATATAAATGTATACATGCATATACATACATGCATACAAATATACTTACACACATATACACATAGATACGTATATATATATACATATATATATATACACATACATATACATATATATATATACACACATACACATACACGCACACACACACACACACACACACACATATATATATATATATATATATATATATATATATATATATGTATATATATATATATATATACATATATATATATACTAACACATGTACATTTTGTTGCCCATGTATCATATACTAACATAAAAACGTTCACGAAACCACAAACACACACATATTTGTATTTGCGCACACAAACACATACATACACACACACAAACATACACATACACACTCTCTCTCACTCACACACCCTCGTATAATACACACACATAAACACACATTGAAAGCCAGCTTCATATATTAGTTACGTCAGCTGAATATATTTTTATTAGGCAACAAGAAATCCTTTACATGTCACTCGATCTGCTAGAAATAGTCCTCAAACCATCCTCAAATCCCACAATAACGGAGAAACAGAAAACAATACCACAAGGTATTTTATCCGACGCTGTAACGGATCAATAAATTTGCCACTTCAGTTAGTAAAATTGATACCACCTTCCACCAAAATAGGAATTTTAGTGTTACAGCTTTTCAGTTGAAATGTCTATACATATTTTTGGAACACACTGTATATTAAAACAAAATTTTTAAAATACGTAAACTGGAGAATCCGGGCATCGATCCCGGTACCTCTCGCATGCAAAGCGAGCGCTCTACCATCTGAGCTAATTCCCCAACTGACATTGATGTGTTTTTAAATCTAATATTGATGAAGGTAGTAAAATTAATACCACTCTCCACCAAAATAGGAGTTTTAGTGTTACAGCCTTAATGACAAAGACACAAGGTCATCAGTGAGATCAATCGAGAGGACATGACTGATATTTATTTATTTAATCGATTTAAACGTCCGTATAGAGCTAGTAAGTAATGATAGACTATTGACTATCGAGTCAATTTTACAGTTGAGAAACAAAAACAAAAAAAAAACTAAAAGAAACTAGACAGAGATAGGTAGTCTATTATAAACATCGTTACCTTTAATTATTAAATAAATAGACAAAATATAAAAAAAAATGTAGAAAAGTTACAACATAACTTGATTGGAGAATCCGGGCATCGATCCCGGTACCTCTCACATGCTAAGCGAGCGCTCTACCATCTGAGCTAATTCCCCACTTGCTGTAAATGGTCTTTGATATATTTATATTTCAATATTAACAAAGCCAATGATAGAACCATGATATCATTCACTAATATTTGTTGTGATAGGATCTTACGTATTACTAATTAGGTCGATTTTACCTTTTATCATTTCATTAGATATACAATATTATATGAGAAGAGACGGAGGCTAGTGGCAGTTTGGCTCCTTTGTGTTCGGACCTAGTGTATATATATATGTGTATATTTAAATATAATTGTTTTATATATCCTTGGGTCTTTTATAAAATAGTGTGTCATGATAAATGGAAAGTTAATGGTCTTTAGTCTGATAGAAGAGCTTTGATCTGTTTCTAAAACTAATTAGGTCTTCCCAACATACCTGCCAGGTATGATAAGTCAAACGAAAGTTTGTCTCTTTTATACCTGCACCAGGTGGTCTGTTATTAACATCATAACTGTCACTTATTAAACAAATATCACTAGAAATCTATCACAGGTAAGTTTAACAAAATCTATCACAGGTAAGTTTAACAAAATCTATCATAGGTAAGTTTAACAAAAATCAAAAGTTAGAACCTAACTTCACTGGAGAATCCGGGCATCGATCCCGGTACCTCTCGCATGCAAAGCGAGCGCTCTACCATCTGAGCTAATTCCCAACTGACAATCGATGTGTTTTTAAATCTAATATTTCAATATTGATGAAGGTAGTATAATTAATACCACTCTCCACCCAAAATAGGAGTTTTAGTGTTACAGCCTTACAGTGAGATCAATCAAGAGGACATGACTGATATTTATTTATTTATTTAATCGATTTAAACGTCCGTATAGAGCTAGTAAGTAATGATAGACTAGGGGAAATATCTAGTCAATTTTACAGTTGAGAAACAAAAAAAAAAAAAACTAGACAGAGATAGGTGGTCTATTATAAACATCGTTACCTTTAATTATTAAATAAATAGTCACTAGACAAATATTTTCTAAAAAATGTAGAAGCTAAGTTGATTGGAGAATCCGGGCATCGATCCCGGTACCTCTCGCATGCTAAGCGAGCGCTCTACCATCTGAGCTAATTCCCCACTTGCTATTGATACTCCGTTCTTGACATATTTATATTTCAATATTAATAAAATGTAGTACCATATTAATAAAATGTAGTACCATATTAATAAAATGTAGTACCATATTAATAAAATGTAGTACAATATCAATAAAATACAAGTACCAGTAATGTACTGAGTAATTGCTGGCCTTGTGCCAAAAGTAGAAACAATATTAATAAAATGTAGAAAAGTTAAAACCTAACTTAATTGGAGAATCCGGGTATCGATCCCGGTACCTCTCGCATGCAAAGCGAGCGCTCTACCATCTGAGCTAATTCCCCAACTGACACCCAATGCGTTTTTAAATCTATTATTTCAATATTGATGAAGGTAGTAAATGGAAGAATACGGTATGTATTAACGAAATAACAATATGTTGGTTTTCTTTTTCCTGGGGTGGTTTTCGTAGCGGGTGTCGCTGGCCATTGTCCGTGGTAACACCCCACTTGGTGGGGGTGGCTGTTGGAGCAGGTGTCGCTGGCTATTGTTCGCGGCAATGCCTTTGCTATTTTGTCCGAGGGACGCCGCCGAAACACCACTCCTGACTTAGGTATAGAGTCCGTCATCCTTTCCCTTTTATCCTTTCTTTCTTTCGTTGCTTAATAATTCTTACCCTTTCCCTCTTTTCCTCTCGTTTATAGTCTTTTACAAGTATCGGTCGCTCTCCGACAGGTTTGCGGTTGTGCCCTTGGCAGTGGAGACTTCTGGTGTCCTCGGCCCTAGGGCTACCTCCCTACTCACCACCATAGGCACTGAGCTGGCCAGCCGCAGGTGTGAACCTCGCGAGCTGGAATGGCTATTCCAGCGCATCTCCGAGGCAGAGTTATAAACTATTGTAAATAAAACTATTTAATTATTGTCTTTTACAATGCTACTTTTTATGTTTGACTAAATATTAAATTTATTTACTATTTTTATGTAATTTTATCCTAGAAATAAAAAAGCTTCTGAACATATTAAAAAAAAAGAAGAAGCAAGAACGAAAATTAAAACCAATCTCTTGTTTTCTGTTTTTAATAATTGTATTATTGATATCCATGTCACCTCTGTTTGCTGTTCATGTTCTTGATACTGAAATGACCGTTGTTGTAGAGGGTACTGTTATAAACCGAGTAGCTTCATTACTAATTGTTGTTGTTCATGTTATTGTTGTAGAGGTACTGTTGTACGCCGAGTAGCTTCATTACTAATTGTTGTTGTTCATGTTGTTGACGCTGAAATGACCGTTGTTGTAGAGGTACTGTTGTACGCCGAGTAGCTTAATTACTAATTGTTATTTTGTTTAATGAAGGCTGCATGAATAAATGTGAACCAATCAACTTTAGAGTCTCACTTCCTTTCTGCAAGAACTGGTCGGGTGACTATAATTTTTCCTGTGTCGATATTTAAAAAATTTTTAATTTTTGATTTGTTGTTGTTGTTGTAGTCGTGTAATAGTGTAATATTAGTTCTAGGCGGCAAACTGACCGAGTCGTTAAAATAGCGGATACAATACCTTCTGGTATTTGTTCCAGCTTTCTGCATTTTGATTTCAAATTTCAACTTCTGCCGACAAGGTCAATATTCTTTTACCTGGTTCCAAGGTCGGTCGATAAATACAAAATACAGTCGTCTTCTTCTTCTTCTTCTTCTTCTTCTTCTTCTTCTTCTTCTTCTTCTTCTTCTTCTTCTTCTTCTTCTTCTTCTTCTTCTTCTTCTTCTTCTTCTTCTTCGCTCACTTATTCCTAAGATGCTCGAGACATTCATATCGTATCGTCCTTCACGTGAGATAACACAAAGGACGTGTTCAGGCTTTAGGTAGGAAAAAATATATTGCTACGAGGAGGCGTGGGATGTTATCACAAAGGATACGTATCTCCAGACCCCAGAGAGGGGTCAGGAAGGGAGAAAACCTTCACAAATACAGTACATATGAAATATTGTGGTCGTTATAATTGGACATATTCTCCGTCAAAATGTGTCGAAAATTATTGCAAGACTTGTAAGACGTTGAAGTTCAATCAATCTCAATCAACGTTTATTGAGGTTACTCTCACAACATTCCTTCCTCCGGAAACGAGAGAAGGGTTTAGTTAGAGGCTAGCAATTTCTTTACATAGAAAAAAATATAAATTCCTGGATATTCCGCTGAATTAAAGGAAGGAGAGTGACGAGGGTGTTTGTGTCTGCTCTCGACTGCATGGTCACCTAAAACGAAAGTATGGTACATACTACCAAGTCAGACTTGATTGTGACTGATGGCTGTAGTTTCATCCCTGTATTCAGCTCTGTCAACTCTCCCCCATACGATGGGACATCTCTCACCCACTTTGGGGTGGGTGGGAGATGTCGTCTCTTGTGAAAATGGGTATAGCTTTCATTATGTAAAATCTCCCCAGTTTGCCTCATTTTCCCCCGTTTTGGGGCCCTTTTTTTAATGGTACTTCCCGTTGGGTTTTTAGAGGTTGGCAGGACTGCTGTAATTGTTCTTATTCTGTTTAGAAAGCAGTCGTAGGGAATGAATGTTCAAGATTAAGAAAGGTTTTAAATGAAACCAGACGTTATGATATTAAATACCATCTTGAGCCAATCTTGCCACCAGATGTTATGTTTCTAGTTTTAAATCAAATCTTTAAACAGTAAGAGTAATAAACATCTACTGAACCTAAAAACTAAGTGTTTTAGCTGTGAACTTAGCCTCAAGCTTCGAAGAATGAACCAGTGTTTAGCTGTACTTGTATGTCATTAAAGCACTCGAGAAAGGTATGAACATCACACATTCTCAGTTAACTCTTTACAATAGGTTTGATGGCGTGTGTCTACGTGAGAAATCAATAATGATATCTTGTATTATTAGTGTCTACTCAAGAAGTTATAAATCAATCAGGTGAACATTTATTGATTCAAATCGATTTAAGTGGTTTTGCGTGAAAATATACAAGATATTGCATTTAGTGATGTGGAAAAACAGGGTCAACACGTATTTGTCTATCTTATATATGTATATATACATATGTACATATACATATACTTATACATACATACATATATAAATATATATATACATATATATATATATGATATATATATATATATATATATATATATATATATAATATATATATATATATATATATATATATATATATATATATATATATATATCAGTCAGCCTTTTTTTGTCTGCTTGTCTGTCTACCCGTTTGTCTGCTTCTATATCTGTCTTTGTATCTCCCGATCTGACTTCCTGTCTATCTGTCTGTCTAACTATCTATGTGTATGTGGAGGAGAGGAGAGGAGTACAAGCTCTTCGTACTCCTGGAAATGAGGGTTGCACATTTTTTTTTCGGGGGTATGTGTTACCCATATGAAATGTCTCCCCCTATTGGGGAAAATCGACTAATTTTTAAATTACATTTGTGATAATATTTTACACGTTTTTATTGTATGTAAACTTCCCCCTTTGTATTTGTCCCCTTCTTTTGTGCCCCTGTGGCTAATAAAGAAACATATCTATGTGTATGTGGTAGTACATATGTAATAATATTTGTCTGTTTGGATGTGTCTGTATTTACAGCTATTTATCTCTTTACCTGCTCGTTTACCTGTCACTAGAACATAGACGGTTAGTTAATCACCGTCCCTGTTTGTTTCTATGTTTGCCAAATCTACTGGTCAGGAATATTTTCCAGTGTATATGTGTGTGGGGTGGGGTGGGGGCTGTCTGTGTGGTGTTACTTGCTAATCAATACCAATCCGTCAAGATCACACTGTATGCAAATGAGCAACTCTAGCAGATATGTATCTTCCTGTTATTTTAACCGAAACATTCATCAATCAATTAAATGATTTAATTTAATTTAATCCTGACTAATATAGTATAATATTATATATATATATATATATATATATATATGTGGTGTGTTGGTGTGATGGTAGCACAGTGGTCTGGATAACCAAAGATGTGGGTTCGACTTCCATGTACGTCAATGCTCATCTTTTTCCATTTTATCTGAGGGTTCTAAACCTCATTATCAGGCTAAAATTTCTTTAGTCAAATATACAGTGAAAGTTATTCTATTTTCTAATATATATATATGTATATATATATATATGTATATATATATATATATATATATATATTAGAAAAGGGAAGTAAGGTTCTATACAAAACTGGATATAGAGAAAAGGTGAAGTTGGAAATAGCACGGAAAATATATTTAAGGGTCTGTTTTTCTTTTTTTTAACCTTTCTTTGATTGGTCAAAGTGAGATTATTGAAAAAATGAGAGGGACAATTCTTTTTTAAAAGAAGTTTTATAAAGTATATAAAGTATATAAAGTATATAATGTACCGATTTCGATGTATTATTAAAATTCATCTTATCAAATGTTGAGTATTGAAATAAAAAATTAAAAAGAATTAATAGGAGTTAAAAACTAAAAATTTAATATTTAAGATTAAAGATCTCTCTGTATATGTATAAAAAAATTAAAGATCTCTCTCTCTCTCTCTCTCTCTCTCTCTCTCTCTCTCTCTCTCTCTCTCTCTCGCTCTCTATCTCTCTCTCTCTCTCTCTCTCTCTCTCTATATATATATATATATATATATATATATATATACAGATTCATACACGTATATATATATATATATATATACAGATTCATACACGTATATATATATATATACACACACATATAAATGTATATAGCTATAGATATATTACACTTGAGTGTAATTCTGTGTGTCTGTACATATATGTGTGTGTCTGTACATATATATGTGTGTGTGTGTGTGTGTGTGTGTGTGTGTGTGTGTGTATGTATATATGTATGTAATTGTGTGTGTGTGTGTGATGTTACTATATATATGTTTAGTTTATGCAAGGAACTGATATGGATGGCTGCTTAAAGCTTTCTTCAATGTATATGAAATATCTGTCGTTGCTGGTGAAGTCTCTCGGAAGAAATGACTGCAAATATCGTCTGGATTCGCATAAAACATAGATTGAAGAAGAGCGAAGCATCACTTTCCCGCTCATCAAGAACGCTGAACTGATTTCTTGTTTTATGACTATCTTTCTCTCTCTCTCTCCCTCTCTCTCTCTCTCTCTCTCTCTCTCTCTCTCTCTCTCTCTCTCTCTCTCTCTCTCTTTCTCTCCCTCCTTCTCTCCCTCTTTCTCCCCTTCTTTCTCTCTCTCCTTCTCCCCCCCCCTTCTCTCTCTCCTTCCTTCTTTCTCTCCTGCTCTCTCCCCTTCTCTCTCTCTTTCTCTCTCTCCTTCTCACCCCCTTCTCTCTTTCTACTTCTTCCTCTCCTTCTCTCCCCCTCTCTCCTTCTCCCCCTCCTTCTCTCTCTCTCTGCTTCTCTCTCATCTTCTCCCTCCCTTCTCTCTCTCTTTCCCCTCTTTCTCTTTCCACCCTCTCTCTCCTTCTCTCCCCTCTCTTCCTCTTTTTTATTTCCTACGTCAACTGGCAAACGTCTCCAATAAAACTCGAGTTCGTCACTCTCTTAATTTATCGTCCACCGAAGAAACTCCATTCGATAAATAAGAAAAATATAAAGAGGCTGGATTATTTGAGAAGTTTGCGTTTATCACGTTGATGTTTGAATTAAAATCGGACCGCCATCTTTCAAAAGTTTGCCGCTTCAACGCACAGATTGGAAGCGCCTCCATTTTGAAATGTAATATAGTAATGTTGTATTGATATCATTTATCACAGGAATATCAGTGTCGCAGATAGGGCGCATGTTGTAGTGGGAGGAGGGAAGAAAACGTGTCAAACTCCTCGTGACTTGTGTGTTAAAGCAACATTAACTGCAGAAACTAAAAACAAACAACAAAGCCGTATATCGTCACACATACTAAAAATGGCTTCATATTTAATTTAATATACGTAAACACACACACATATACACATACACATACACATACACATGCACACACACATACACATACACACACATACACATATACATATACATACACATACACATGCACATGCGCACACACATACGCATACATACACATACACATACACATACACACACACACATACGCACACAAACACATACTTGCACACACATACACACACATACATACACATACACATACACATGTATGCACACACATACACACACACATGCACACACATACACACATACACACACACATACGCATACAAACAGACACTAGCATACATGCACACACATACACTTACACAAGTTCGTACAGACCCACACACAAACACACACACAAACACACAAACACACACAAACACACATACACCACACACACACACACAAACATACTTACACACGTTCGTACAGACACACACAAACACACACATGTACACACATACACACATTCGTACACACACAAACACACAAACACACACATGTAAATGATATATTTGTATATGTGTGTTTATGTGGAGATATATAGATATTTATTTTGTTAGATCAAACTCTCACATATCTCTCTCCGTATGTGTATGTGTGCTTGTATGTGTATGTGTGTGTATGTATGTGTGTGTATGTATGTGTATGAATGTTTATGTGTGTGTTTGAGCGTTGACCGAAATCTCATAATATAATTATCTCTCTCTTTCTCTCTCTCTCTCCCTCACACACACACACACACGCACACTCTCTCTCTCCCTCACACACACACACACTCTCTCTCTCTCCCCTCTCTCTCTCCCCTCTCTCTCTCACACACACACTATCACACACTCTCTCTAACTCTTCTAAACAATTCCTCTTCAATTGGGTCAAGATTCCCGACACTCTGCTGATTATCACTGAATGTCGTCTGCTTCAATCATTCAACATTCACACCACATAATCCATGTCTGTTGTGATGAGTGACTTATTGCAGAAGATGTTGATATTTATTCAATGTAACTTTTTGTGATTTCCATTGTAGCGTTCTTTAACTTATTAAAACAATCAGTGTTTACCAGGGACTATGTTGAAAAATAAACCTCGTTTGGTCATTCCACGAGAGTATCTTGGTCAGCCTATGGACATTTCAGCCGACACTCATATATATGCACACACATATATACAAACATACGAAAAGTTCTTAGTTTGACTATGAAGAAGTGATGCTAGAGCTGTGAAATCTTGCATTCATTAGTTTCAACTCTTCCTATTAATAACTGCATTGTTTCTTTTTCACCA
>OZ024755.1:3524220-3526720 GCA_964016885.1 Eledone cirrhosa
ATATATATATATATATATATATGGGAAAATGTTCAAGACCCCGACGGCAGAGCTCAAGCCGTTTATATATTTGATATATATTTATCCTTATCGAGCCTTCTTTGGATTTTAGTCTTCACATTTATTATTATTACTATATGTAAAATAAAGTACCAGTAATGCACTGGGTTTGTGCTGGCCTTGTGCCAAAAAGTAGAAACAATTATTACTATATGTATATATATATATATATATATATATATGGATTTTAGTCTTCAAATTTATTATTATTACTATATATATATATATATATATATATATATATATATATATATATATATATATATATATATATAAGTATATATGATATATGTTTACATACATACGTGTATATATATATATATAATATATATATGTGTGTGTGTATAAATATATATGTACACACACACGCACACGTATATATATATATAACTAATACGCCTAAATATAAGGTGTAATTAATGGACATAATTTAAAACACAGACATACACACACACATATATAGAGAGTTAGAGAGAGAGAGAAAGAGAGATAGAGACATATATATATATATATATATATATAGAGAGAGAGAGAGAGAGAGAGAGAAAGAGAGATAAATGTCCTTCAAATTTAGCCACTTTGTTTGGTTTTCCTGTAATATTTGTTTTGTTTAAAACAGAGAAATCAAATAATCATGTCTTGCTTCATGAAATCTCATAATTGAAATTTTATCAATAAATGTAAAAATGTTTTCCTTTTATATCGCTTCAAATTCCACCGATATCGAAAATAAAAGCCATTATTTCGTTGAAAAGCATGGATCAGTGCTTTGCTTCTGTTCTAATTCCTTGCCTTCATTGTTTCCTCCATACTTTATTGAAACAAAACAAATATGTTGTATAACTTTGAAAAATAGAATTTATTATAATTTATTACAATTTAAAGAACCTTTTCAGTGAAGAAAAGAAATTGTTATATATATATATATATATATATATATATATATAAATGAAATTGATAATATATATATATATATATATATATATATATATATATATAAAGAAAAGAAAGGAATGATGAGGACTTCAGAATGCCGGTACAATGGGGTAGAAATATATATATATATATAAAGGGTAAGGGATGACAAATAAAGCAAACCAAACTAATGTTATATATATACGTCTGTATACATATACGTGTACATACTTATATATATATATATATATATATATATATATATATATATATATATATATATATATATATATATATATATATATATATATATATATATATATATATATATATATATATATATATATATATATATATATGTATATATAAATATATATATATATATATATGTATATATATATATATACATATATATATAAAGTGCCAATAAATGACAAATAAAACAAAAGTAATGTTTTTTTACCCACTATATTTCAACATAATATTTCAGTGTTAGGACTCCCTTTTCAAATGCAAAACAAAATACCGAATGATGCGTTCTTCCTTAACTGGTCTAAAAATATTCATCTAAGTGAAACTAATGATATAAAAAAGAAAATATTTATTAAAATTGTTTATAAATATCTAATATTTTGATAAATTAATAAAAAAGGTGGGTGAAGACGACAGAAAAATAGATGATACACGGGACATTCCCTTCTCATCAGTTAATGATATCAAACTTAATGTACTGAAATCACAAGGAGCTCCAGAGGTTGACTGATGAGAAAGGACTGTCCTGTGTTTCGTCCGTTTTACCGTCGTCTCGTCCACCTTTTTTTTAAAATGATGTTTATAAGATGTTAGCCAAGACATACTACCTAGACGGGTAAGTCTCACACACACATATAGGTTCTCACCCTGCTCTCCTCATCTTTTGTATCTATCAGTTTCACTCTCATTCCTTCAATAAACAACACATCTATCTACTTTCGCTACACCCCCAACTACCCACCACACCCTCAACTACTCACCACACCCCCAACTACTCACCATACCCCAACTACCTAATACACCCCAACTACCCACCACACCCTCAACTACCTACTACACCCTCAACTTCCCACCACACCCTCAACTACCCACCACACCCTCAACTACCCACCACACCCTAAACTACCTATTACACCCTCAACTACCTACTACACCCCCAACTACCCACCACACCCCCATCTACCTACTACTCCCACAACTACCTACTACTCCCACAGCTACCCATTACTTCCACAACACCCACTACTCCCACTACTCCCCACAACAGCCACTATTCCCACAGAAACTACTACCTCCACGGCCTTCCTATATTAATCAACGCAGGACCAGTTAATTAATTTCCTTCGTGTCACCTTCTATTTCCGTAACATGGCCACTTCCTTCCATCATCCGACCCCTCACTTCTGTTTTTTGTATTCTTCTTCCCCCAGACCACCATAAGCATCGCCACCACCACCACTACCACCACCACCACCACCACCAACATCACCAC
>OZ024755.1:3566720-3569220 GCA_964016885.1 Eledone cirrhosa
ATAATATAGATCAGTTTTATAAATAAATATTGACATACCCTTAAAAGAATGGAGCTTCCAACAGTAATGGTTGCATTCTTTAAGGGTTTGTCAATATTTATTTATAAAACTGATCTATATTATATTTTATCTGATGAAAGCACACCATAATTTAACTTGGTGTCCTTGAAATATGTATAATGAAATAAATATGGTTTTATAAATATAGTTTCCATTTGTTAATATCGTATTTTTACTCCAAATACTTGTTGAGTGCTTTATATTAGTTATAAAAATATTTGCTAGTTGTATCCCAACAATTTAAATAGAACTCTTACATATATATATATATATATATATATACACACACACACACACACACATATATATATATATATATATATATATATATATATATATATATATATATATATATATATATATATATATATATATATATATATATATATATATGAAAAAACAATCTTATCTCTGATCGAGACGAAGCAAGAATGTATTTGAATATAAAAGTGAGAAAGCTCAGCGCTAGAACACTCGTTAAAACAGCTAAATGCTGTCAAAGACAGTGATGGGCAAAAGTGCCTTAGAGGACAAGGACCTGCGCTCTGTGGTCGACAGTTAGACAATCCACAAGGTGGGTAACAGGCAGATGAAACAAATATATACGTATATATATATATTGCAATATCTGCAACAGATTAAAAAACTCCGTGTTTATCGTCAGTTGAAACTTAGTACAAGCAGTAGCCGAGAGTTTAACTTTGCGATGGACTGGCGTCCTGTCCATGGGGATAAGTATTCTACCCACAGTAGCTTAACATCACAGAAATCGGGACAAACCTCAGACAAACCTCAGACTTTATACTTAGATAATAGAGGACAGGAGAAATCATTTCAGCACATAGCATATTTCTTGATAACCATTCGATGTCTTTATATTTGGTTATATCATATAAATTATTTGGATCAATTATTTATACATCTCAAACACGCTGGTTGTATTATCTTATATATTACGTACATTATTTTACCGATCACATGTAGTTTATTATAGATACGCCTTCATGTATTATAGTATCTACTTCTATAATCCTTGACAGATTTTAAAGAAACAATTAAAGTATTTCATTCTTGTACTTCCTTTGTATTGCTGTTAACAACAAACTATTTGTTGTTTTCTTTTGCTCAAATATTTGCAGTACAACGTTAATAGATACACTTCTTTGATGGAATAAAATGTATCTTAATTTATTATAACCCATACTACATTTAGCTGATCTATACCACCATCATATCTTGTTGGTTTATCTGAAACGAGTTTAGGGGTTAGTTCTTCCTTTCACACTCTTTAATGTTATGGTAAAACAACTTAATGTGTATGTTTCTCTCTTTCATTTCTCTCCTATATTTA
This sequence comes from Eledone cirrhosa, assembly GCA_964016885.1. Taxonomy (NCBI): domain Eukaryota; kingdom Metazoa; phylum Mollusca; class Cephalopoda; order Octopoda; family Eledonidae; genus Eledone; species Eledone cirrhosa. The sequence continues at coordinate 3,568,132 of OZ024755.1, forward strand.
TTAGACCCAATTGATAGCGATCCGAAGATATTGTATAGCTTTATCGATTTTGACATAACTTTCTCTATTAAAGCTAACTTTGGACATAAACCACCTTCAGAGATGAAAGAAAATGTTGATAATTTGAAAGATAAATATACGCCATGATGTAGGATGCCCCTTGTCGATCCGGTGGAATATTTATCTACAGTATATTTTCAGAGAAATTATTGACCAGTGTAAATTCCAGTATTTTTGTTTTCTATGACACACACTATCATCCTTTTTTCCCCTTTTGGCACACGCTACTATAACGACGCGCATGAAATTTAAGAATCTTTCCAAGCGATTTGGTGTCTATTTCTGAGAACTAAATAAAGTGAATTAAATATTAAAGACAGCTGGTACGGGGGAATGATAACTTATTTAACTCTATCAATGCTGCTTCTAACTTCATGTAACCTACAGTTACAAAGATAAGAATTCTGCTGTCAAGAATGGAATATATTAAGCGACATCCTAAACACACCAGATGCACATTTTTTTACATTTTCACATTTATATTTACACTTTTATGTTTACATATTTACAGAAATATTACATCTTAGTAAATAAAAGATGCACACCAAGACTGATAAGTTACAGAATGCCGCTACAGTGCGGTAGAAATAATTAAAGGGAAAATGATGACAAATAAAACAGATCAACGTAATGTTTTACCTAGTATATTTCGGAGTTACAACCTTCTTTTCAAATGTAAAAACGAAAACGGTTAAAAATAGACCCCAAACCCCCGAATAATCGTTGTATTGAAATATACTAATTAAAACATTACTTTGTTTTGTTTTATTTATTATCCTTTTCCCTATCTATCTATCTATCTATTTATCTATCTATCTTTGTATTGTCCCCTTTTCTTGTGCGCCCTTGTGGCTAATAAAGAAATCTATCTATCTATCTATCTATCTATCTATCTATCTATCTATCTATCTATCTATCTATCTATCTATCTCTCTATCTACCTTTTGTTCTTCCTCTCTATTTTTCTCTTCGATGTTTGTTTCTATCACTTTTTCTTCTTTTCATTCTTTCAATCTTCTATTCTGAAAA
>OZ024755.1:3579220-3589220 GCA_964016885.1 Eledone cirrhosa
ACTTAATTAATGTTTTTATCAAATCAACTTGTCTATTGTATAAAGTCCTTGCCTCCCCCCCTAGTGTTTTATATAACTTTGTCTCCCCCCCCCCCATGTATTGTAAACCCTATGTTTTTAATGTCTTTTGTATTGTATCTCTGTGTACAAACCCTTGTAGCTAATAAATATATAATTATAATAATAATTATATATACATACATATATATATATATAATTATATATATATACATAATTATATATAAAATTATATATATTATATATATATATGATTATATATATGTATAAATATAATTATATATATATATATATAATTATACATATATATAATTATATATATATATACACAAACACACACATATATATATAAAAACACGTATATACATATTCTCAAAATATTTAAAAAAAGGTCACTTATCTAATTTTTATTCTATTCAGTCAGTTTATTTATCAGCTGATGAATGAAGGTCAAGCGAGGTCATACCTCCCCAAAAAGATTTATATATAAAAAAACAAAAAAATAGTTCAATAAACTAATGAGAACAAAGAACTATTAGTTGAAAGTAATGATCTAATATTTAATTGGAGGATGGCGAGGTGTGTAGGATAATATTTATTGTGGTTTATTCTTTTCATTATTTCTTCTTTTGCTGGGGTGGTGGATTGGCAGTATCGGTAGAGGGTCTGACGCCATGCTGGGGTGGTGGATTGGCAGTATTGGTAGAGGGTCTGACGCCATGCTGGGGCGGTGGTTTGGCAGTATCGGTAGAGGGTCTGACGCCATGCTGGGGTGGTGGATTGGCAGTATCGGTAGAGGGTCTGACGCCATGCTGGGGCGGTGGATTGGCAGTATCGGTAGAGGGTCTGACGCCATGCTGGGGCGGTGGATTGGCAGTATCGGTAGAGGGTCTGACGCCATGCTGGGGTGGTGGATTGGCAGTATCGGTAGAGGGTCTGACGCCATGCTGGGGTGGTGGATTGGCAGTATCGGTAGAGGGTCTGACGCCATGCTGGGGCGGTGGTTTGGCAGTATCGGTAAAGGGTCTGACGCCATGCTGGGGTGGTGGATTGGCAGTATCGGTAGAGGGTCTGACGCCATGCTGGGGCGGTGGATTGGCAGTATCGGTAGAGGGTCTGACGCCATGCTGGGGCGGTGGATTGGCAGTATCGGTAGAGGGTCTGACGCCATGCTGGGGTGGTGGATTGGCAGTATCGGTAGAGGGTCTGACGCCATGCTGGGGCGGTGGATTGGCAGTATCGGTAGAGGGTCTGACGCCATGCTGGGGTGGTGGATTGGCAGTATCGGTAGAGGGTCTGACGCCATGCTGGGGTGGTGGATTGGCAGTATCGGTAGAGGGTCGGACGCCAAGCTTTGCCGAAGTTAATTTTGCCTTTCATCCTTACGGGGTCGATAAAATAAAGTACCAGTAATGTGGGGTCGATTTAATCGACTTTCCCCTCCCCCAAAATTGCTGGCCTTGTGCCTATATAAGAAACCATTAATTAATTAATTAATTAATTAACTATTATGATTTAATTTAATAAATACTTTGTTGAAACAAATGGAAAGCTATGAAAACCTGAATGATGTGAAGGAAAATGAAAAAAAAAGTTGTTTTTCTAGACCTCTGCTTGCACCCCTGAGGATTGAACCCCACACCCCTTGAGAGTGCCGCCACCCCAGGTTAACAATCCCTGTACTACTCCATTATATCGAACTCATTTCTTATTGTTTTTCGAAGTTTTCAAGTCTGCTGCAAATTCTAACCTCCACCACCACGCTACCTCCAACCAACTACCTCCAACTAACCTCCACCAACCTACATCACAGCCCACCCCAACGTCCACCACCTCGCTACCTCCAACTAACCTCCACCACCACCACTCCGCCAACCTCCATCACCACGCTACCTCCAACCAGCCTCCACCACCACGCTACCTCCAACCAGCCTCCACCACCACGCTACCTCCAACTAACCTCCACCACCACGTTACCTCCAACCAACCTCCACCACCACGCTACCTCCAACCAGCCTCCACCACCTCGCTACCTCCAACCAGCCTCCACCACCTCGCTACCTCCAACCAGCCTCCACCACCTCGCTACCTCCAACCAACCTCCACCACCACGCTACCTCCAACCAGCCTCCACCACCACGCTACCTCCAACCAGCCTCCACCACCACGCTACCTCCAACCAGCCTCCACCACCACGCTACCTCCAACCAGCCTCCACCACCACGCTACCTCCAACCAGCCTCCACCACCATTCCCCCAACCTCCCTTCTCTCTAAGCTGTTTCATTTCTCTCTCTCTCTCTCACTCACTCCCCCCTCTCTCTCTCTCATGTCTCCATCCTCTTCCCTCTCCTCTTCACCTACCTACACTGTCTTACAAGTACTACACGATCAGCTAACCTTTCATCTGTGCAATCAACAAGTCGAAACAACTTGTTCATCACATCTGAGCGATACTTTCTTTAGAAACTGCTACTAGACCAAACACACATATACATATACATACATGTGCACGTACACACACACATACGCACACGTAAGTTTACACACACACACACACACACACACACAAACATACATATATATATTATATATATATATATATATATATATATATATATATATATATATATATATATATATATATATATATAACGAAGGAAATGTGGTAAGGAACCAGGTGGACCATAACGCACCAGAGTACTCAATACTTTGGGTAGTAGAGTGGATAATAGGAAAATGTTTAACCCCGACGGCAGAGCTCAAGCCGTTTCGACGGCTATTCTGGACTAGAAATAGCCGTTGAAACGGCTTGAGCTCTGCCGTCGGGGTTAAACATTTTCCTATATATATATATATATATATATATATATATATATAACGAAGGAAGTGTGGTAAGGAACCAGGTGGGCCAGGAAGCCTGGAATAAGGCTTCCTGATGATTTCTACCGAATGAAACAGTTCTAGTCCTGTAGAAGCCTTTCTATATTAAATATTTATACTCTGCTATGTATTGAGTACCTTACTTACTGTGGTTACCCTCGATTGAACACACAAATACACTAATCTCTCTCTCACACACACATACTCACTAATCTCTCTCTCACACACACACATACTCACTAATCTCTCTCTCTCGCCACAGGAGGTTTAACAAGAAGACTCTGAACCACCAATTATCCAATGATAAGCTTGCGTGTCTTTGTTGAGTTGTCGTTCTTATCTTAGAATGTGTTTCAACTGTGGTGACTTCTCACCTCTCTTCACGATCCTCAAATAGAGCTAGATTTATTATGAGGAAACACACTTGTTGAAAGATAAGCCGATTACAGAAGGGGGGAGGGATAGAAGATTAACTGGTGCTGCTGTTGTATTGTTGTTGTTGTTGTTGTTGTTGTTGTTGTTGTTAAACCCCGGATTAGGTATTATGTTGTTTTTGTGTTTGTTGTTGTTGTTCTTTTATTATTTAAGAATAACAATTCTCAAGTCGAAAAAACCTCCTTAAATCCACCTCTTCTTCAATTTACTCGTTCTTCCTTCTTCTATAATAATCTCCATCGTCGTCGTCGATATCACAAGCAGCGCCACCATCGGCCGTTTCCGCCATCACTACTATCGTCATCATCATTATCGTCATTGTCATCACAGTAGCGTGTGTGTAAACATAGCAGCATGTGTGTATACAGCCACCCCACCTCGCGGGGCTTCTTCCGCAGACGGGCTGTTGGCGTTCCGATCTTGCGAAGGAGCTCAGCAGTACGGGGTCCGAGTACGCCTGAGGTCCCGACGGGTGGAGGAGCTCAGCAGTACGGCGTCCGAGTACGCCTGAGGTCCCGACGGGTGGAGGAGCTCAGCAGTACGGGGTCCGAGTACCCCTGAGGTCCCGACGGGTGGAGGAGCTCGGCAGTAGGGAGTCCAAGTACCCCTGAGGTCCCGACGGGTGGAGTAGCTCGGCAGTAGGGAGTCCAAGTACCCCTGAGGTCCCGACGGGTGGAGTAGCTCGGCAGTAGGGAGTCCAAGTACCCCTGAGGTCCCGACGGCGACTGGTATGGCGAAGAAAGATATCTGTGTGAACGTGTGTATTCATGTAAGTGTGTGTGTGTGTGTGTGTGTATTCATGTAAGTGTGAAAGTCGTAATGTTTCTACAGTAAGTATATGTTACAACTCACACATTCTTAAATAGATCTCATCCCTCACTGCCAGCTACTTGTAATCACATAAACACACCTTAACGACAACACTTAATGTGTGTGTGACTAAATAAGTGTTCACACACACACACACACACACACACACACACACACACACACACACACACACACACACACACACATACATATATATATATATATATACAAATATAGATTCAGCGAGAATCGCATTTCGCCGGGTAGGAAAGGCGAAACGAAACGCAAAAATCAGAAATGACACTGGCAAAGTGCTCAATGGTTAAAAACTAGAGCTAAACAATATGTTAAGAAGCCATACAAAACTGAAAAGTGGTCAAGAAAGCATCAACCACCTAAGCCAAAAAGCAAATCAAGCTAAACAGGTCAAAACAAAATAAATGCTAAAACCGTGATTCAGTGAGTTACAGGTGGCACCAACATGAGCACTCGAATGTATGTAATAAGAAACGAAATTTCATCATTTCTTTTCTTATTGTATATATATATATACACACACAGTGGCGGACTGGGTCTAAAAAGATTGGTTGTCAGGAGATACAGGAGGCCCACCTACATATAGAATTCTATCATTTAATTTTTATAATGAATAAATAACATTTTCGAAAATACATAAGTGGAAACAAAACAGTGCAATCAAATTTTTGCGGGAAAATATCTTACATTCTCCAATAAAAACTATTATGTATTTTGCGAAGTCCTGAGACTTTCAATAATGACCAGAAGTCGACCCTAAATATTACTAATAGCTCTAGGAAAGCCATGAACGACACCACATCATTTTAACTTTGATTTTGAAAGTAGGTTTATAATTATCAATTTTCCTTATACTTTTGTAGTTGTCTCGGTGGCCTATTTGGAAGAATCATAGACGGTGGTGATCCTGGTCTGAAGTTCGATCCTGGTCGGGAGTAGGGTTCCTGGTAAACCTTTCCAGTTTTTTTCTTTGGGATGTAAAATATAAACTGTAAAAGGTTACATGCATCTCTTGACCAGGATTGAACACTAGACCAGGATCTCCACCGACTGTAGTACCTAACGCTAGGCCACAGAGACAACTACGAAAATCTCATGAAAATGCATACTTATAAACCTACTTTCAAAATTTTCAAAACAAAGTGTTGTGGTGTCGTTCATGTCTTTCTTAATGTTATTGCTCCTACTTAAGGTCGACTTCTAAATGATTTGGGTGTTCCATAAACTACATCCTCGTTTTGTCTCTCTCTCTCTCTCTCTCTCTCTCTCTCTCTCTCTCTCTCTCTCTCTCTCTCTCTCTCTCTCTCTCTCTCTCTCTCCCTATATATATATATGTGTGTGTGTGTCTGTGTGTGCAAAACGTAAACGGAAACAACAAAGCAAACAACACAATACAATGAAGAAATATATTAGTTTAACGCTTGATATAGTAGGAAAAGAATCTTTACGTATCAGACATGTATCGCCACAAGCGGGTGTATAGAACTCAAAATACGAGCAAGGGATGATATTTAAACACACACACACTCAAACATTCACATAAACACATATATATACACACACACACACACACTCAAACATTCACATAATCACATATATATACACACACACACACACTCAAACATTCACATAAACACATATATATACACACACACACACTCAAACATTCACATATACACAATATACACTGACACGTACACACACACACACACACATACACACACACACACATACAAGATGGCGTATAAAAAATAAGGAAACAGAGAGAAAGCGTAGAATAAACGAAAGAGAGAGAGAGGGGAGAAAAGAACAACGAAAGAAAGAGAGAAAGAAAGAAAGAAAGAAAGAAAGAAAGAAAGAAAGAAAGAAAGAAAGAAAGAAAGAAAGAAAGTAAGGAAGAAAGAAAGAAAGAGAAAAAGAAAGAGAGAGAGAAAGAAGGAAAGATGCCGGGATGCTTCAGTGAAATTGAGATGTCTAACAGGATTAAGTTATCATACGTTAAGGTGAGGGTTGTATCTATGGTCAAATATGATTGGTGGGAGATGTGGAAGGTGGTGGGAATTTGGCGCCAATTGATGGTCATTTCGACACACCTGAGTGACGGACGACCGTACACAGGCGCACACACCTAGCCAAGCCACACACACACACACACACACACACACACACACACACACACATATATACTGAGAGAGGAGAGAATTTGACTAGGTGTGTGGTAGTGTTAATAGTCATGGAAAAAGAATTATATACACACATATATACACACATATACATACATATATATACACACACACACACCCATATATATATATATGTGTGGGGGGGGGGGACCGTGTAGAACTCACACAAAGTATGTTAGTGGTATCCTTTTCCACTACACACCGCCACACACACATACACATCTTTCAATTATTATTAGCATTATTATTAATGATGATAATAATAAATAACTCTGCCTTAGTACTCATAGACCTTAAAGTGGAGCCCCACCCTTACTGCTCTACCCCACCCTACCGCTACTATTCCACCCCACCTCACCCTACTGCTCCACCCCACCCCATACCAGTCATACAACAAATACTCACAATTAAAGATTATAAGATTATCCAGTACAGTTTTACTAAATATTACCTTATTTCAGCCTCAGGGGTAATATGGATAATTTCACACGTGATTTCACCCTAATGTCATATATAAATGACTGTTGTTGTTATTGTTGTTGTTCAGTGCATTGGCTGTAATCGGTAGAGTGTCGGAAAACATGCTTTGTCGCATAGAGTTACGGCCCTTCTATTCGGTATCGCAATCTTTCGGTCATTACCGAAGTTGAAGAGAGGGTCGTGGAAACAGAGTCCTCAAACACTCCTTCCAGAGGATCCTGTCAGAAGAAACCGTCTCTAACTGATCCGGCTAGATCCCCAAGCGTGACCAGCCAAGCTTATGGATGTTGTCCAACCATCTTGCTCGGGGTCTACCCCTGGGCCTCGTGCTGTTTGGATTTGCTCGTAAGATCTGTCCAGCGATTCTTTCCTGAGACATTCTAACTACATCCCCATAGTATCAGAGCTGTGATCTCTCAATTCAGAGATGTAGCAGCTCTACCTGGAGTGACTCTCCAGTAATTCTTTCCTGAGACATTCTAACTACATCCCCATAGTATCAGAGCTGTGATCTCTCAATTCTGTCTGCCTTAATTCACTCACAAGGCTTACGTTGGCCCGAGGTTATAGTAAAAGAAATATAAACGAGATGTCACACAATATGAGCGAATCTGCAAGCGTATGGTTGCTGAGCAATCTTGTAAGTTATTTATCTATAAAGTGTCTTATATTGTACTGACAACATTACAGTTACTAATGGTGATGAAGTAAATTAATGTAGTTGAGGCGAATGTAGTCAATTTGACTTTACAATTAGTACAGACAAGTTGATTGGACCAATTTATCTCATTCCAGAAGTAAATTAACGGATTATAAAGCATAGAAAGGATAAGGTTTGTGAAGGGATAGAACTAAGCTAAACACCCGGCTGTTATAGAACTAAGCTAAACACCCGACTGTTATAGAACTAAGCTAAACACCCGACTGTTATAGAACTAAGCTAAACACCCGACTGTTATAGAACTAAGCTAAACAACCGACTGTTATAGAACTAAGCTAAACACCCGACTGTTATAGAACTAAGCTAAACACCTGACTGTTATAGAACTAAGCTAAACAACCGACTGCAATAGAACTAAGCTAAACAACCGACTGTTATAGAACTAAGCTAAACACCCGACTGTTATAGAACTAAGCTAAACACCTGACTGTTATAGAACTAAGCTAAACAACCGACTGCAATAGAAGTAAGCTAAGTACATGACTGAAATAAATAAAACAAGCATTTATACATGTTATATATATATATATATATATATATATATATATATATATATAGTAATAATAATAAATTTGAAGACTAAAATCTAAAGAGAGCTCGATAAGGATAAATATATATCAAATATATAAGAACCCTAGAGCAAATATTTATTAAATAACAGATTAAAGTTTAAGCAAAGAATCGCTGCTTTCACCCTTAACGGGATCTTCTCAAACTAACAAGAAGATCTCGTTAAGCGATTCTTTGCTTAAACTTTAATCTGTTATTTAATAAATATTTGCTCTACGGTTCTTATATATTTGATATATATTTATCCTTATCGAGCCCTCTTTGGATTTTAGTCTTCAAATTTATTATTATTACTATATGTATATATATATATAGGTACCTTCTTCTAGAGGCATTTAATGCGAGGTCCTAATACCATTGTTATAAAGGTAACTTCTACTAGAGATATTTAATGTGAGACCCTAATATTGTTATTAAGGTAGCTTCCCCTACTTGTTGGTTTGTTAGAATAACTTCTGTCAGTTGATATGTTTATTAGGAGTGTGCAATAACATTAAACTTGCAATGGCTCCATTATGGAGTGACACTTCAAAGTGACAATGACAGCGGTATAACAATACCGCTTCACATATCAAACACTTTTATACTAACACACACACATATACATAGATAGACACTAATTAACACACACACATACACACACACACACACATACACACAAACACACACACATATATATATATATATACACATACAAAAAGACATACTTATATACGCAGAAACACAGACACATACATAGACATACATTAACACACACAAAGACACATAGTCACACACACACACAGATACACACAGACACACACATATATACATATACACACACACACACACACACACACACACACACAAAAGACACATACTTATACACGCAGACACACAGACAAATACATAGAGACACATTCACAACATACGCACACACAAAAAGCATACACATGTATAAATACAGACGAGCGCGTGCATGTGTGTGTGTATGTGTATGATTGTATATATGACTATATATATATATATATATATATATATATATATATATACATACATACATACATACACACACACAGGTGCGTGCGTGTGCATATATGTATGTTTGCATGTATATATATATATGTATGTATATAAGTATGTATGTATGTAAGTAAATATGTATATATATATATATATATATATATATATATTTAAGTATGTATGTATGTATATATATATATACATATATATGTATGTACCTATGTATGTCTATATGTATATATATATGTGTGCGTGTATGTGCGCGTATATATATATGTATGTATATATATATATACATGCATATATGTGTGTGCGTGCGTATATATATATATATATATATATGTATGTATGTATGTATTTATATATATATATATGTATGTATTTATATATATATATATGTATGTATATATGTACTTATATATATATGTGTATGTATATATTTACTTATATATATACATATACATATATATATATATATATATATATATATATATATATATATATATATATATATATATATATATATATATATATATATGTAGGTATGTTCAATTATTGGTGCAATCGTTAAAGTTTTTCAAACAGTTTCGCCGGCAGTAAAGTTTCCATCAATATCCACCTGTGAACAACTCTGGCCGCCGCTGTTAAAGATGAATAAATGAATAAAAAATGCATAAAAATCGCAATAAATGTTATTTCAAACGTGGTCAACCATTCGGCGGCCGATGGTCAACAGTTTCTTACCAACATTCACTCAGGAAATAAAATAAAATAAGACATAAAGAATATGGTCAGATGGGTTGTCTACCATGTTCACTCTCACCACACACACATACACACACATACACACACACACACACACA
>OZ024755.1:3609220-3624220 GCA_964016885.1 Eledone cirrhosa
ATCAATGTTTTAATTACCATTTTTTTATTTTTCTATTGTAGCTATGGAAACGGCAAACGTGAGACGTCTAGACAGGTAAGTGCTACTGCTCAGATAATATCTTCGATCTATTTTGACAAATTAAAACACCTTTACAGTATAATAAATACCTTGGGAGAATCTCACACAAAATATTTAGAATATATGAAACTTAGAATCTCTGTGCTTTTGTGAAACACAGTGAACATCTTATGAAGTAAAAGTGAACGAAAAATAAATCCTCTATACAATCGATTGATTTGCTAAAAAAACAGCAACGAAATCTTCCCGGTGAATCGAGGTTGAGCCGAGTTTTAAACAAATAATAACGATAGCAACATGAGAAACTATAGTATAACTACTTAGCACCACTGGAGCATTTTTGAACAGAGCTCTGGTGTATCAGAGTTGAACCGCGAGCTATCACTGATAGCAACACGAGAAACTAGAACATGTTGAACTGATGAATCAGAGTTGAACCGAGGTTTAAACAAATAACGATAGCAACATAAGACGTTATACTATAAGTACTAAGCACCAATTTAACATATTTGAACGTAAGTCTGGTGGATCAATGTTGAGCCGAGAGTTAAATAAATAACAACAGTAGCACCACAAGAGACTGGAACATGTTGAAGTTATAATAGACGAGTATTTCTCAGCAACAATGTTTCTTCATTTCTGACGATACCACATTGATATTACGTTTACATAGTAACTGATAACCGTTTCGCATTTTTTAACAGGATGTTCCATATCTGCAGATCATGGCTTTCTCTCCTAGGTCTAAATTGGGGACATTACTTCCTGACTTTCCTGACATCAAAGACTTAAAGTTACCCCCAAATGTACCAGAAGACAAAGTGAGTATCTTATTGAAACACCGCCCAATATTTTATTCTCGAAATCTTTCCTGTAACGTAAACAGTTGGTTGACTTATGAAGCTTTGGAAATTTAGAAATTTGAAAATATAGTTGCCACAATGAAGATAATTATAATAATAATTGATAACTATGAATAGTAGATGAATAAATCGGATACAGTAGCCCTGGAGGTGGGAAAATGTGAATACAGACGTATGCGAGGAATCGAACCTTGTATCTCTTGTATGCCGGGCGAGCGTTTTAATCGTACAAGATCTACATGGTTTGATTACCTGTAGATGTCTCTGTCCACTTTTTAAAAAAATCTTCAGGGGTATTTTACCCGATTTATTCAACGAGGTCGACGAGGCTGAATGGGCCATTTCTGCATGTTTACATTTCTAAGCAGGAAGAGAGAAACCGGGAATATTTGAGATGAAGAGTAATCTGGCGTTTTGTGTGAGGTTTTTCCTGGAATTACCTCAAAGCGTAGTTCCCTCCTATTGGGGAACTCATCATTTATTATTGTTGTGTATTGTTATCATTATTATTGTTATATCAAATCCCGCCGAGGTTAGCTTTATTTTTCATCCTTACGGGGTCGATAAAATAAAATACTAGTCACGCACTGAAGTCGATTTAATCGACTTTCCCTTCCTCCTTCAAATTGCTGGCCTTGTGCCTAAATCAGAAACCATTCTTCTTCTTCTTCTTCTTCTTCTTCTTCTTCTTCTTATTATTATTATTATTATTATTATTATTATTATTATTATTATTATTATTTGACGCATAGAGTTACGGCCCTTGTCATTCTGAGTTCAAATCCCGCCGAGGTTAACTTTGCCTTTCATCCTTACGGGGTCGATAAAATAAAGTACCAGTAATGCACTGGGATAATTGCTGGCCTTGTGCCAAAAGTAGAAACAATTATTATTATTATTATTATTATTATTATTATTATTATTATTATTATTGTTCTTTGAGTCTCAGTCATTGATGTTATTTAACTGGAAAGTTTTTTGAAATGAATATCAAGCCGCTACCTGCAGCCTCAGATATTCAGGACGTATCTGAGGGTTCTTGCTGTTCCCAGCAAGCATGCCCTTTGAAGTGTTCCAAAAAGCGGGGCTGGACTAATCTTCTTTAACCATCCTTGGAAACTCTTTGAGATAGTACCTAGTGCGCATTATTATTATTATTATTATTATTATTATTATTATTATTATTATTATTATTATTATTATTATTATTATATAACTGTTTGTTTTTGGGACAGGTATTGACATTCCTCATGATGTACCGAACACACTGTCAGCGCATCCTTGATACGGTGATCCGGGCAAACTTTGACGAGGTCAGTGACACAGTCCAACTGAATCGGGAGATACTGCCAAATGTAAATAAGAGTTTTGGTACAAGACTTCTTGTAATCAAAGCTGTATGTCTAAATATAACAGACGCTTCTCTATACGAATGTCTGCTTGGTTGGTTGTCTGGCTGGCTGGCTGGCTGGCCTATCTGTGTGTGTGTGAATATATATATGTGTGCGTGTGTGTGTGTGAGATTATATGTTTGTGGGTATGTGTGTACGTGCGTATGTATATGTGTGTATGTAAATATGGATGCTGTAGAAATACACACATAACCACCAAAATGTCGTCAATGAGAGCGTCGGGTAAAATTTACCTCAAAGGACAGAAATCAGCAGCTTCTAAGATAGTTAAATGTAACAAGATGTTTATAAATTGTTTAAGATTGTCATATTATATATTCCTTTCCAGGGGACTATAATTCCCACTTCTTCCTCTAAAACCTTTGGCTATAGACACAATTTATGACAAATGAGGCCCTGTGCCAGTTAAATTCATGGAAAAAATTGTTTTTTGAGGGAAGATGGGCTCTCTGGCCAACGGAGCCCTGAGTTTAAGCACAGCTAAGCACAATGGTAAATCCGGCACTGGCTATAGAAAACAATTTCTTTATTTCAAAGATGTTTTACTTCGTGGCATAGTTACGACCCCCGCCGAGGTTAGCTTTGCCTTTTATCCTTACGTCGTCGATAAAATAAAATACCAGTAATACACTGGGGATCGATTTAATCATCTTTCCTCCCATCCTCTCCAGAAAATTGTTGACCTTCTGCTCTACTAATCAGAGGCAGTAATCGGTAGAGCGTGGATACTATGCTTTGCAGCATAGAGTTACGACCTTTTTACGTTCTGAGTTCAAATCCTGCCGAGATTAGCTTTATCTTTCATCCATACAGGGTCAATAAAATAAAGTACCAGTAAGACACTGGGGTCGATTTAATCGACTTCCCCCTTTCCCCCAAATTATTGACCTTGTGTCTAAAGTAGCAACCATTATACATTCCTTTCTGTGACATTATACTTTACTAACATCGTTGCTTCTTTATCTTTATTTACAGATTCAAAGTTTCTTGGTTCACTTTTGGCAAGGAATGCCACAACACTTGTTGCCATTGTTAAACATCAATGCTATAGTAACATTGGTCGGAGTCTGTGATTCTATTTTATATAAAGCAATAGCTAGCGTTCTTATGCCGTCTGTCTTACAAGCTTTACCTGAAAGGTAAGTTGTTGCAATCACTTCCATTTTCCACCTGCCATTCTTCTTATTATTTTTAAAATATTTGTTAACGATCTGTTTACCTTTCCTTATCTCTACCGACATATTTCATCATCATCATCATTATTATCATCATTGGCAGTATCGGTAGAGGGTCGGACACCATGCTTTGCAGCGTAGAGTTACGTCCCTTTGTGGTCTGAGTTCAAATCCCTCCGAGGTTAACTTTGCCTTTCATCCTTACGGGGGTGGATAAAATAAAGTACCAGTAATACACTGAGATGATTGCTGGCCTTGTGCCAAAAGTAGAAACAATTATTATCGTCATTATCGTCATCGTCATCGTCATCGTCATCGTCATCGTCATCATCCTCATTGTCCTCATTATTGTTGCCATCATCGTCATCATCATCATCATCGTCATCATCATCATCATCATTGACGTCATCATTCTCATTGTCATCATCATCATCGTCATCACCACTATTATCACTATCATCATCACCATCACCTTGTTGTTGTTGTTGTTGTTGTTGTTGTTGTTCCAGATGTTGTTGTTGCTCTAAATGTTGTTGTTCCAGATGTTGTTGCTCTAAATGTTGTTGTTGTTCCAGATGTTGTTGTTGTTCCAGATGTTGTTGTTGTTCCAGATGTTGTTGTTGCTTTAGATGTTGTTGTTGTTCCAGATGTTGTTGTTGCTTTAGATGTTGTTGTTGTTCCAGATGTTGTTGTTGTTCCAGATGTTGTTGTTCCAGATGTTGTTGTTCCAGATGTTGTTGTTGCTCTAGATGTTGTTGTTGTTCCAGATGTTGTTGTTGCTCCAGATGTTGTTGTTGTTCCAGATGTTGTTGTTGCTTTAGATGTTGTTGTTGTTCCAGATGTTGTTGTTGCTTTAGATGTTGTTGTTGTTCCAGATGTTGTTGTTGCTTTAGATGTTGTTGTTGTTCCAGATGTTGTTGTTGCTTTAGATGTTGTTGTTGTTCCAGATGTTGTTGTTGTTCCAGATGTTGTTGTTCCAGATGTTGTTGTTCCAGATGTTGTTGTTGCTCTAGATGTTGTTGTTGTTCCAGATGTTGTTGTTGCTCCAGATGTTGTTGTTGCTCTAGATGTTGTTGCTCTATGTCATTAAATTATTCACCTCCCCCCCTTTCTATAAACCTTTCATTCCAGTTTGACCCAAGTTATCCGGAAGTTTGCCCGTCAGTTAGATGATTGGTTGAACTACGCCCTATACTCCTTGCCAGAGAACCTATGTAAAGTGAAATTTGACCGTAAGTACGAAATCTCTATATACTCGGGCCTATGAATCCCCTCCGGGGGTAACACTGTGTCTATCGTATCTCTATATATTCGGGTGTGTGAATCCCCTCCAGGGGCAACACTGTGACTATTATATCTCTATATATTCGGGTCTATGAATTCCCCTAGCTATCCTCCAGGGGTAACGCCTGTTTTCTTCTTTTTCTTCTTCTTCTTCTTCTTCTTCTGCTTCTTCTTCTTCTTTTTCTTCTTTTTCTTCTTTCTTTCTTTCTTTCTTTCTTTCTTTCTTTTCTTTTTTCTTTCTTTCTTTGTTTCCTCTTCTTCTTTCTTTCTTCTCTTCTTTCTGCTTGAAATGATTGGACCACCCCCAATCTTCTGTGACCTGTGTATTACCTGCTGACCATATAATAACTTCACATTTGACCCCACCTACCCACCACCACTACCACCATCGACACCACTTCCACCCTCCACCAGCACCACTCCACTCATATCCAGGATTACTCAACGATAAATAGTTCTTTCATGGTGTTGGTTCGCTCAGCAAGAGTGACTCTTGTTTAATGTGGCGGAGAGAAATGTTTGGACGAGTGAAACTGAACTTTGTTGTTGCGAAGAGAGGGGGGGATTAGATTTGGGACCCCAACGCACAGTGATAGTATTGCTGTTCCTGTTGTTGTTATTGGTGGTGGTGGTGGTGGTGGTGTGTTATTAGGTATAATAGTAAGCTTCATAATCACCACCATCATCACCATCATCACCATCATCATCACCATCGTCATCATCATTATGATGACGATGGTGATGATGATGATAATGATGATGATGATGATAGTGATGATGATGATGATTATGATGGTAATGGTGATGATGAAAGTGATGTTGATGATGATGATGATGATACGACCTTGATGATGATGATGATAGTTTTAATGCTGTTCTGTTGTTATTGAGGATATTAAAGGGTTGATAATGACAATGATAGTGATGATGTTGATGGTGATGATGGTGCTTTTAATGTTGTTGTTGTTGTTAGAGGTTTATGAATGTGATTGATCCGTGAATATGGTATGATGTAATTAACACGCTAATTAACAACTGTGTAATTTAACACGC
The DNA here is from genome assembly GCA_964016885.1 of Eledone cirrhosa. Taxonomy (NCBI): domain Eukaryota; kingdom Metazoa; phylum Mollusca; class Cephalopoda; order Octopoda; family Eledonidae; genus Eledone; species Eledone cirrhosa. Next base: position 3,615,068 of record OZ024755.1, read on the forward strand.
TAATTAACAACTGCGTTTGTTGCTGTTGTTGTTGCAGCTGTTGTTGTTGTTGCCATTGTTAATGATGTTATTGTTCGCTTTGTTACTATTGTCTTTACTGTGCTGTTTGTTATTGATGTTGTTGTTGTTATGGTTGTTGTTGTTGTTGTTGTTGTTGTTATTATTGTTGTTATTGACATTGATGTTGTTTTTGTTGTTGTTGACATTGTTGTTATGGTTGTTGTTGTTGTTATTGCCGTTCGTACTTTGGATGTTGTTGTTGTTGTTGTCGTTCGTACTTTGGATGTTGTTGTTGTTGTTGTGGTTATGACAAAGTTTGTGAAAGCCACTTTGCGATCTCCGTTTATGACTCCCGCTAATTAAATCCTGCTGCTAATTATCATTATAGATAATTATTATTATTTATTTATTTTTGGTTTGTTTATTGGTTGTTGTTGTTGTTTTTGTTCTTGTTGTTCTTTGACTTTAGTTAAAACAATGTTTGTTTTCACTCTTGTTTTTATTCTTCCTTGTCCCCTTCCCCTCTTTTCTGCCAGAATTCATAAAATGGTGGATAAAAAGCCGTAAAAGAATTTGATGTTCTGAGTTCAAATCCTAGCGAATCCCGCCTTGTATATCACTTTACTGTGCATGTCAGGTTTGGGAATATACAGCAAACCTCCCAATTTAACATATCAAAGTTATACATTCACGTATCAAATTAAAAAATTCTAACCATCCTAAAACTAAAAAGCTCAGCTGAGGGCACAAATAAATTGCTACGGCTGTCGCTGGTGCTCCGGCGCCCACTGCAGGAGGTTCGGAACAAGTTCCTCTTTTGTTGTGTATTCTAATTTTTGTGTATGAGCCCCTCCCCTCCCACCAAACCTGAAGTGTCCCTGGCCCCACAATGTCTAAATCCAAACCTGTCTATCCTGGGTGGAATCATGTATCCTCGGTCTCTTAACGCCGATGAAACCGAGGATAAGCGCCGACCTGGCGAGTCTTTGGCTTAGAATAGACTTTAACTTAAGGGTGAAGGCACATGGCTTAGAGGTTAGAACATTGGGCTTGCAATCGAAAGGTTGTGTGTTCAATTCTCGGACCGGGTGATGTGTTGTTTCCTTGAGCAAGACACTTTATTTCACATTGCTCCAGTTTACTCAGATGTAGAAATGAGATGATAGGGACTGGGGTCCTATCATTAAAATACCCAAGATACCTCCAACGAGATATACCTTGGAGGAGGCCAACTAAACCTGCATAGGTGTGAGCAGTCACACACAAGAGTATGGTCTGGGAGGGAGGGAGGGCTGGCTGCTGCTACTTCTAGTAAGTACACTTACCACGTAGAGGCTGGCTCGTTAATTCGCTCTGATCCCCTCCTCACAGCTCATTGTAGGTGTTGATATGCTGTTTATTGCAACGGTTTATTAGAAGTGAAGAGGGAGGCTGTTGACTATTGTTATCAATGATTGTTGTCAGCTTTTTACACGCACAACCTCTTTTGTTACTCTCCTTCTTGTGTTGTTGTTGTTGTTATTGTCCTTCTTGTGTTGTTGCTGTTGTTGTTATTGTCCTTCTTGTGTTGTTGTTGTTGTCGTTGTCGTTGTCGTTGTCGTTGTTGTTGTTGTTGTTCTTGTTGTTGTTCTTGTTGTAGCTATAGTTATTGTTGTTGAATTATTTGTTGGAAAGCGTTGAAGTGAATGTGGAAGTCAACTTGTATGTGGTGTGGTGGTGTGGTGTGTCTAGTGGTGTGTGTGGTTTAGTGTAGTGTGTGGTGTGGTGTAGTTTGGTGTGGTGGTGTGTGTAGTTTGGTGTAGTGTGTGATGTGGTGGTGTGTGGTTTAGTCTAGTGTGTGGTGTGGTGTGGTGTGGTGTGGTGGTGGTGTGGTGTGGTGTAGAAATAAAATAACTTGCGAGTGATAATTGTGTGTGGTAAAGTAAAGACAGTAGTAGTAGTAGTAGCAGCAGCAGCAGCAATAACAGTAGTAGTAGTAGTGGCAGTAGCAGCAACAGCAGCCACAGCAGTAGTAGTAGTAGTAGTAGTAGTCTAGAACGATAAAAAAAAGAAAAGAAAAGAAATAGAAAGACAAAAAAGAAATATAAATATGGTGTTGTGGTGATGATGATGGTGGTGGTGATGGGATTTGCAGAGGAAGGGGATGGCGGAGATGTGAATAAAGAGAGACAGAAAGAGAAGAAAAAAACGAACGAATGAGTGTAAATCAGAAAAAAAGGGGTTGGATTGGTTTGGGTTGGAGTAGGGCTCAGTGAAAGAAGGGAAAGGAGGATTCGGCACTAAAACGAGAAGAGTGGAAGGTGTAGAAAAGAGCCAAGGGACAGAATAGAAGGGGGAGGGGGAGGAAGGAGAGAACCCGGTGGAGGAGAATAAATTGAATAGAGAAGGATTTTTACCGCCATTATACAAACACGCTTCAGCGAATCATAATTAGCTTTGTTGAATAAAGAATTATTTGGGCTTGGAAAAGTGCAGCACTATCTTCATACCAACAACCGATACCACCACCCATCACCACCCGCCACCACCCATCCTCCATCACCCATCACCATCACACACCGCCACCGAAGTCGCCACAAAGAAAACCACCATTACTGCCACAAATCCACCACCGACGTTGTATTCGTTACCCTAACAATCAGTCATCACGGTAATTACCACCACCACAACCATCACCGCCACCAACACCACTACCACAACCACTGCAACCACCACCACTACCACCACCAACACCACTGACTACACCAACAACAACAACACAAACTCCACCACTACCAAGAACAACACTAAAACCCCTTCCACAAACTCCACTATCATAATTACGATCACTCACCACCATCACCAACACCACCACCATCACCAACACTATCACCATCACCACCACCACCGCCAACACCAACACCATCACCAGCACCATTACCGCCAACACCACCACAATCTCCATTACCACCACAATCACCCTCACCACCACCATTACCACCACACCCACCCGCCGCCGCCACCACCACCACCACCACCACCACCACCACTTTATTTACCTCACATCATACCCTTCTCTTTTTAAGGAAATAGTGATGGTCACATTAGATAATATAGTCGGGAGGGGGGGGGGGGGTCAATTCGGGAACGCCTTTAGTAATACGTCTGTCTACTTCATTGGGATGAAACAACAACACTACAAGTCAATGAGGAAATATGTTCGGGAGTCACTCCACTTGCTAGAAATAACAACCAAATCTCCTTAAAAGAAATTGTTTCATATAGTCCTAGATATTACTGTCTGGACATAATAACCCTTCCCCCTCCCTTCCCGAATGGTGACAGTTGGAATGTCGTTAATCATGTGACCACTCGATCATGTCTGACCTCGTGCTAAACAACAACAACTATTATCAAAGCTCCCATCACTATAACAACCATCACTATGACAATCATCACCATAACAACCATTGCCATCACCACTACACTCGTTTCTCTAGAATGAAATAGCAAAGAAATAGGAGAAAACAATTTAATAATTTTCCTCTTCCCCACCTTCTCCTCCACATCATCATCATCCTCATCATCATCATCATCATCATCATCACCTTTATGCTAATTTCTTCCCCGTTTTTCCTTCCTTTCTTGCTTATATAATTGTTTCTACTTTTGGCACAAGGCCCGTAAATACCCAGTGCATTACTGGTACTTTATTTTATCGACCCTGTAAGGATGAAAGGCAAAGTTAACCTCGGCGGGATTTGAACTTGTTTATATAATATAATACAGGGATATTTTAAACCATAAAATTTGGGGATAAGGAGTAGTCAATAAAATGAATCAAAGTACTTGACTGTCACTGAAGTACTTAGCGACTGTGAGAAGATGAAAAGGAAATTCAACTGTTCTTTCCAATGCTGTTTTATTTATCTGTATATTTTATTGAACAACATTCCATACCTGTCAATCGAACTTTAATCCTGCGTTCGATTCTGTCTTTGAATAAGACACTTTAATTCACTTTATTTCCAACATATATTAGATAGACAAAATTAATAGCCGAAACACTTGATTGAATTGGCAGTGGGGTTCTTTTCTGAAGACCTTCTGCTGTCCAACTGTCTCCAGAGTTTCTGACCACTAGAATTCCAGAAGTCATTGAATCAACCAACGGCATTAAAGAAGTCAGCCGTTTCACCACAACTTTCCAATTCTTTTAAATTTAAAATAATAAATGCTAACATAGAATATATATATATATATGTGAGAAAAACCACAGACCCTCCATCTCAACTCACCTTTTGAAAAGCAGAAGAACTGCGAAACCGGTAAAGGAACCAAATAAATATATATATTTAAAAAAAAAATAAGACTCCAGTTGCATTTTCGATTTCATCTCTTTTTCTTTATATATATATATATATATATATATATATATATATATATATATATATATATATATATATATATATATATATATATCATATCTTTATATATATATATATAAAGATGTGAGATATACCAGAAAAGATATAAATACCACTATATTATTTTATTATTTGGACAGTCGGCTTCCTGATGATTTCTCCCGAATGAAACAGTTCAAGTCCTATAGAAACCTTTTCTATATTAAATATATATACATATATATATAAAAAATTGTAGAATTTTCCACTAATTCTTTTCTTGCTTCCTGCGTTGAATAAATTTATTCGACCAGATTTCTGTAATATAATAGTCCTACTGAATGGAATTTAGACTCAATACTGAATCTATATTATGAAATACCTTTTTAAAAAATTGGAATACTGATTTCTCTAAAGTAACAAAAGTATTGATTAGTTTGAACAGTGAAAACAAGACATTTTCTTTATTACAAAATAAACAAAATATATTTTTTTCAGAAAATAATGTTATGTATTGATTCTGTTTATATAATTCTAGATTCTTGTTGAATTCCTTACAAACTACTCTCTCGATTATGTTGAAAAGTTTCAATTTGATTCTCTCTCTCTCTCTCGCTGTCTCTGTCTCTGTCTCTCTCTCTGTCTCTCTCTCTGTCTCTCTCTCTCTCGTGTGCGCGTCTGTATGTGTATGTGTGTGTGAATGTGTGTGTGTATGTATATATATATGTATGTATATACGTATGTGTGTACGTATGTGTGTATGTATGTTGGTTTGTATTTAGTATTTTTATATATGTATATATATAGTATGTATGTTTTTATGTGTGTAAATATGTATATATATATGTATGTATATATATATGTATGTATGTATATATGTATGTGTGTACGTATGTTTGTTTGTATTTAGTATATATATATATATAAGTATATATATATATATATATATACATAGTATGTATGTTTGTATGTGTGTATATATTTATGTATGTATGTATTTATATATATATATATATATATATATATATGTGTGTGTTTGTTTGTGTGTGTGTGTGTATAGATGTATCTTAACGACATATCGATCTTAGCTGGATGATAGTCTGTTCATTCTTTCATAATACTAGCAGCCGACAGAACAAATACACCGAATAGACATTTAGACAATGAGGTGAGAAAGGTTGAAAATTTGCTTCTTAAGAAAATATCAATCTTCTTTCAGATGAAATACCTTTTCTTCTTTTTTTATTGTATTCCTTCTGTTGATTCTCTTCGTGGCAAATAAAGTCACAATTACTGGAAGATATTTGAACAGTATTTGGCTTGATAATATATATATTTCTCCAGTTTATTTCTTTGGAAACTATAAATACGAATAATAAATGAAACGAAACGAAAAACGAAAAACGAATATCGAAAAACGTAAAAATAAAGAGAAAATCAATGAATATCTTCTTAATTTTACCGTTATTCTGTATACTTTTAGTTGCGAGACGTTTCTGTCAGTTATTACGGCGACAGACATCGTTGAACCACTTGTGTCAGGCTGCTCGTACAGTGACACAGAATAGAGAAATTACAAGTCAAATGTCTGAAGACTGGCTGAATATTGACCTCAACTCTATAGTAAAACAGACACTTTATACCATGGATCACTACAGCGAGAAAGATCACAAGACGATTGCGAATTGTAAGTACCTACCGCATCCTTCTTTTTATTTCTATATCGGAATTATTCTAAATAAATAGATATATTTCTTTATTTACCATAAAGGCATAAAAAGAAGGGACAAATACAAAGGGGGAGTTTACATACAATCGAGTAAAAAGGGTATAACATGAAAATAATCGAAAATAACCTCAAAATAGATAGACAGATAGACAGATAGACAGATAAATAGATGGATAGGTTGGTTGATAGATAGACAGATAGATAGATGGATAGGTTGATTGATAGATAAATAGATAGATAGATGGATATATAAATAGATACAGATGGATGGGTAGATATAAATGGATGGATAGATAGATAGATATAGGTGGATGGAGGGATAGATAAATAAATAAACCATTACATTTATTTTGTCAAGGGGCGTTTAATTTTTTATGTGAAGCAGCCATAATGCTTTTTTTTTAAAATACTTTTCAAAAATATTTTGCTAATGCGGTTTCGTACAGTACAGGACTTTAAGAGTTAAAAACAAAACATAGAATACCAGTAATATTTTAAACAAACAACTATAATTGATCATATTGGTCTTTTTTCTGTCAACTGGTATCCTTTCAGTGTGCCGAGAATTTGAGCGTTTGCTCGAAGACCAAGCTCCCGTTGAATGCTACCTAGAATGGTTAGACACTATGGTGGACAGGTGTGTTGTCAAGGTAAGTTTAGTGACAAGTTTCTTTTGCATTGTTTTGGGAATCTCAAAGTGTGTATGAATAAACGACGAGATGGTCATGTCTAGAACGGCTTTGATCATATCACTGCTCGGTTACAAATGACCTTAACAAAACAACAATAACGGTTTCTGATTTTAGGTGCATGGTCAACAATTTTTGGGAGGGGAAAGTCGATTAAATCGACCCCAGTGCGTTACTGGTATTTTATTTTATCAATCCTGTTAGAATGAAAGTGAAAGCTAACCTCGGCGGGATTTGAACTCAGGGTCGTAAAGGGTCGTAACTACGTTCTGAGTTCAAGTCTCGCCGAGATTAGCTTTGACTTTCGTCCTTGCGGGGTTGATAAAATAAAGTACCAGTAACACACTGGGGTCGATAAAATAAAGTACCAGTAAATAGAAACGTAAACGTGTATAAGCATGCGCCAATCTGTCATAAGGTTCGTTGGAGCGTAGGACAAACTGCCTGGCTGTTTAACATTAACACTTGGCTCCTGGGTGCTTTAAGCTGAGACCACTCAGTTGTAAGTATTTGAGATAGGTCCTCAGTTTGAGGATACCTCCACCCTCACTCACAATAACCAATCGAGAGTCATTGGTACTGCTTTTCCCTCCTGGCCAAGAAGCTCCCCAACAAAAAAAAAATTATTCCACAATGCTTCAAGCAAACTTCAACACTCTCTTATCCTTACACCTGAGCCAGGAATTGTTTGCATCCGTAAGGGAACTTTTTAGACTGTCGGAGAATTACATACACGTGTTGTCCCTCTCCGACTAAACACTTTCCTCCTCGGAAACCCCTAGTTGATGGATGCGAAATCCGAAATATAGGGACAATTAAATCACTTCCAATGTAACTCTATCTCGTGTTATTCTCATTACCACCTGATTCTGTTACACGGAGATTCCCCCATCTACATTGTTGAGGCTTCCAAAACGACCAATTATATATATATATATATATATATATATATATATATATTATATATATATATATATATATATATATTATATATGTGTATATATATATATATATATATATATTATATATGTGTATATATATATATATATATATATATATATATATATATATTATATATGTGTGTATATATATATATATATATATATATTATATATGTGTGTATATATATATATATATATATTATATATGTGTATATATATATATATATATATATTATATATGTGTATATATATATATTATATATGTGTGTATATATATATTATATATGTATATATATGTGTGTGTGTGTATATATGTGTATATATATATATATATATATATATATATGTGTATATATATATATATATATGTGTATATATATATATATATATATTATATATGTGTATATATATATATATTATATATGTATATATATATATATATATATGTGTGTGTGTGTATATATGTGTATATATATATATATATATGTGTATATATATATATATATATATATATATATATATATGTGTATATATATATATATATATATATATATATATATACATACACATATATAAAGAGTGGTTTGCTCATGCGCTGTGATGCTACAAAATAGCTTATAAAAATTAAGGTGAAGACTCTTAAAGGCGGAGAAAGAAGTAGTCATCGATTGCTTCAGAATAAGTTATTAGCAGTTTTAAGTGACGACCTTCTTATCAGAAGTATTCTCTACATATAAAACTTTCATCTATTTTCTTCTATTTTCATCTATTTTCATCTATTTTCATCTCTTTTCTTCTATTTTCATCTATTTCATCTATTTTCATCTATTTTCATCTTATATTTCAGCCAAGTAAGAAGCAATCAGGAAGCCTAAGAACTGTGGCCAGACAATTCCTTTTAATGTGGTCATGTTTCGGAACAAGAGTCATTCGGGACATGACCCTACAAAGTTCGCCAAGTTTTGGTAAGGAATATCATCTGTTGTCATTTATAAAACCGTGTGAGCGCACAGACATACATACACACATACACACACACACATATACACACATATACACACACACAATACACACATACACATGCACACACATACACACACACATATACACACACGTACACACAGACATACAACACATACAACACACATACACATGTACACAAAAACACACACACCTACACACTCACACATACACACACGCAAACGTCCCCTCTCTATCCTTCTCTGGAAGAAACCTGTTGCATTCAGACCTGGAGAGGAGATGAGCTCTGCCAGGTTTTAAAATGTCCTAGAAACACCGTATAACATTACAGCGCCCCTACGACTTCCTCAACAGTTAAGGAGCCATGCCACATACATATATTTAGTAATATTTCCACATCAAAAACTCTCTTATCTCTTTTACAGGTT
>OZ024755.1:3631720-3634220 GCA_964016885.1 Eledone cirrhosa
ATGGACAGACATTAACCAATCAACATCCAGTAAACATGGATACACAAAACACACATTCTATGTACAGTTATGATGTTTCATCACAAGTAAGTACGACTGAATAATTAAATACATGTGTTAAGACATGACAAATAGCTGCAGTGTTTTTATGTGACACGACTTGAATTTAACCGATCAAAATGTATAAAAATTTGATGTCCCTCTTTTTGGGGAATTTTTGTTGTTTGAATTTTTTATTCTATCTTGTTATAACCTTTTTACACGGCCAAAACCCACTTTGTATCGTCCTGTACCGTTCTGTGCCGTCTGTAATGTTTTTCTTCATGTTAGCCCTTGTGGCCAAATTTGATGTCATTATATACAAAATAATTAGGTTAACTTTGCCTTTCATCCTTACGGGGTCGATAAAATAAAGTACCAGTAATGTACTGGGTAATTTCTGGCCTTGTGCCAATAGGAGAAACAATTATATACAAAATAATAATAAAGGGCACTGAACTCATGGTGGAGTCATTGGGGTGCCGTATCTCGGGTACTTTAAACCTGGCGGAGCTGATCACTCTCCAGGTCGGAACACAGCCAATTTCTTCCAGACAGAGAGATAAGGGTGGGAAAGAATCAACCCCGGAACTGGACTGGTATTTAGTTTATTGATCTCGAAAGGATGAAAGGAAAAGTTACCCTTGGTGGAATTTGAACTCAGTAACCGTCTCCAATTGATCCGGCTGGATCTCCAAGCGAGATCAGCTAAGCTCATCGATGTTATCGAACCATCTTGCTCGAAGTCTACCCCTGTGTCTCCTGCCGGTTGTTTTTGCCCGTACAATCTGTTCAACGGTTCTTACCTGAAACATTCTAACCACATGTCCGTAATATCGGAGGAGCTGTGATATCTCAATTCATCTAGAATAAATTAATTTATTGCTGTGTTTTTTCTTTTCTGTTCATTGTTTATAGTACCCCCGGCACTACCTATCAGCTGCAGCTGCATCTGTAGCACCCCCAACAGAACCTATTAAAACCAATGTGACGTCTTTGACGCCAACAAATCGCCAGAATGTGTTGACCAGTGGAACCGCCGCCGAATGGCCTACTGATTCAACGGCAGGTGGTTCAAATAGATACAACACTACAGTAATGCACCATGAAAGTGTTCTACGCAAGTAAGTACTATTGATTGATATATATATATATATATATATATATATATATATATATATATATATATATATATATATATATATATAAGTTTATCCCGGGTTCAATCGGGGGTAACCACAGTAAGTAAGGTACTCAATACAAAGCAGAGTATAAATATTTAATAGTCCTGTAGAAGCCTTTCTATATCATATATATATATATATATATATATCCACGTTATACTTCTCATTTACTGTGTGTGTGTGTGTGTGTGTGTATGTATATATATATATATATATATATATATATATATATATATATATATATATATATAGCGCCGAAACATCTTGATCACAGGTTTTACAGCTGATGAATGATTTCTTTTCTTCTTTTCTTTTCTTCTCTTGTTTCGTCCATACTACCATCTTAAACTATATATATTAGTTATTGAATCGCCCTAGACTATGATGCCTAGTAGACAACCGATGATGGATAATCCTACTTCTAATTTCTAATTTTTCATTATATATATATAAATGTTTTTAGACATCACCCAGTTAAATATAACCCTCTGCCTTGTATGTTGATTGCTAGTAGTTTTGTTGGTTGGCAATTGTTAATTCTTGTCCGTATTTCGTTTCGTTTCCGCCAGTAACGACGCCGCCAGTTACACAGCCTATCAGACGATGAGAACGCCATCCACTACTTACGATTATTCTACTTATTCCTATCCGGATAACTACAGTCGGGCGGCGGCTGCTGTTACAGTCGTTCCCAACACCACACCCACACCAGACGCTGTTTCTCCGCATGTCTATCATCCACACCATCACCCTCAGCATCACCCTCAGCATCACCAACAACAACAACAGCAGCAACAGCAACAGCAGCAGCCAACAAGTTACGATGGCAACGCGCATATGAATAGCAGCAACAACAGCAGCAGTCACAACAACAGCAGCAACAGTAATGGCAACAGTAGGAGCAGCAGTAGTAACAGCAACATCAGTAACCACAGCAATAATAACAACAACAATAACAACAACAATACTAACACCAACAACACAAACGGCAACTATTATGATGACACAAGTCGTATTGATTACTGTGGAACCACAAAACGGAAGTACGAATCAAACCAAGACACATTTTCTCGCCATTACAAACGTTATAACCGTGAGCAATACCCTTACCAAGTAACATCGGGGGGTTACATGTAAGACATGTCAGGGTCCTGCTACCAAAACTGTAACTGTTAAACTAATATCAGCTCTCAATTTCGATACCTACATCGAGAATGTTCCGTCCACAGTAAGAATTATCCACAGTTGAATGGAGAGATTGGGGAAAGTTTGATATT
>OZ024755.1:3641720-3644931 GCA_964016885.1 Eledone cirrhosa
ATGAAAGGTAAAGTTAACCTCGGCGGGATTTGAACCCCAGACTGTAAAGGGACGTAACTATGTTAGAAAGCATGGCGTCCAACCCTTTACCGATACTGCCAATTCAATTAATAATAAGTATGGTCGAGGTATCAAATTAAGCTATTCAGGTGTGACGCGCGTTTCACAATTGATCAGCTCAAAGTTCGATCTCTATCGTTCGTATCTGACTCTGGAATCAAAAGCTCGGCAGACTGCTGTTAGCTTAAATATTTGGCCTGCTGTCATTTCACAACTAGTTGATGTTGTCAAAATTCATACGAAAGAGTTTTATTTCTATCTTAGAAACCAGCTCTCGTTCTATCGGAAAAAAATTAGATAATTATAGAACCAGATGAACGTACATTCATACATACATACATACATACATACATACATACATACATACATACATACATACATTTCAAAATGTTTCATCTAACAACTGCATATACACATGTACAGATACAAAACATATACACATGCACACACACAACTCAAAACATACACATCCACACATACAATAACATCCATATCTACACATGTATGCATGCAGACATACATATCTACCTAGTTGATGTTGTGTAAATTCCAATGAGAGAGTCGTGTGTCTATGTTAGAAACCGACTCTCTCTCTCTCTATTTGGTAACAATTTGTGAAATTATAAAACCAGAACAACATACATACGTACATGATGGCTGCCCCCTCGTTATCGAGTATGACCATTGCACGATATAGCATTATTAATAATTATTAATTAATTCTATCGTGCAATGCCTGTGCGTGAAGATATTTTTTAAAGTGAGGAAAGACTGTGCACTGAGCCAATCCCACTCTCTGAGCGACAGTAGCTATAACCCGAAAAGAAGAAAAATTCAACATCATCGGTAACTACTGAACCGCAGGTTTTATATAGGAGTTATCCCAGTTTCCTGAGTTGCCTTCTCCTAGAAGAATGCCCTGACAAAGATTAGGGGTCCTTCACTCCCAGTGGTTTAACCGCGCGATCGGCTGTCCAGCCCAACTATTTCTATGTCCCCACGCATATACATACACATACATATGTATATGTGTATATACATACATATGTACATGTGTATACACATATATGTACATGTGTACATACATATTTACACAGTTTGGGGATGGCCGTTGACACTTATGAGTCAGGTTTGTTTTTTGTCCTGCAGGGTGTCCAAAATCACCCTCCTCTCCAAGTAAACTTGGTGGGGTTGCCGGTTTAGTCGCCGACGACCCGACCATGTGACAGGTTGTACTGGGTTACATGTTAACAGTACCACTCAAGAGTGACCCGACATACATACATATATACATAAAATGTCCTTAAAACATTTGTATGTGTATGAGTGTGTATGTCTGTACGTGTGAGAGAGAGATTGGTGACAGACAAACATCATTCATTACATGGTGCAAATTATGTAAACAGAGATAACTGTCGAAGGTATTGGTCACCATGACAACAATACAACGCTGTTGCCATAATAAAACAATGCATTTATTTTTTCTTCTTCTTCTTTCGAAGATTAAATATATGATTTAATATCGTTTTGCTCCTCGCTTAAACTGGTCTAAGATACTCAGTTTAGGTAAGGAAAAACAAACGATACAACAATTCTGTTGAAATTCCAGATTTCAAGTAATTTTCTGATAGAAAATACACTTCCGATATTTTCTCTCGTTGTCACGTACATGGTGACATCGTCTTACATCTTTTTTAGTCATCTAGCTATTAAACATAGGTATTTACCATTGGTGCCAACGTTTCGATCAACTTAATCAACTTAATTTCACTACGACCACGTGATAAAAATACACACTGTCAATTTAGTCAATATCTACACAGTGTCAATCTACTCAATATCTAGACATTGTCAATCTACTCAATATCTAGACACTGTCAATCTAGTCAATATCTACACACTGTCAATCTATTTTATATCTACACACTGTCAATCTATTCTATATCTACACACTGTCAATCTAGTCAATATCTACACACTGTCAATCTAGTCAATATCTACACACTGTCAATCTATTCTATATCTACACACTGTCAATCTTGTTAATATCTACACTGACAATTTAGACATACACAGACACAGACAAACTGACGGAGAGACATAGATAGATAGAGAGAGAGAGAGAGAGAGAGAGAGAGAGAGAGAGAGAGAGGGAGAGAAACATACAGGAAAGTTGAAGTTATAGAGGAAAGTTATAACGTTGAAGAATGGATATTTTTTTACCAACCGACCTAATTGTGTTTCTAATCATTCTCCTACTAATTATATTGGTAGCAAACGGACTCAACCAGCAACGAGGAGGAAGATGATATTGAGTAAGTATTTCATTAACGTTCTACCCACTTCCATCTCTGCCCCAACCCCGTTAATATATAATCCATTGATTTGAGGGATCTCTTGAAAGGTTGGTGGCCTCACAGCCTTGGTGCACCAAATCTGCAAACCAGTCGGCGAAACTGCAGTCGGGGTTTTGAAAAAATATCTAGGCATATTTTGTCAATTCTTTCTTCATATATATATATATATATATATATATATATATATATATTTATATATATATATATATATATATATATATATTTATATATATATATATATATATTTATATATATATATATATATATTTATATATATATATATATATATTTATATTTATATTTATATATATATATATATATATATATATATATATTTATATATATATATATATATATATATATATATATATATATATATATATTTATATATATATATATTTATATATATATATATATATTTATATATATATATATGTATATATATATATATATATATATATATATTTATATATATATATATATTTATATATATGTATATATATATATATATTTATATATATATATTTATATATATATATATATTTATATATATATATATGTATGTATATATATATATGTATGTATATATATGTATATGTATATATATATATGTATATGTATATATATGTATATGTATATATATATGTATATGTATATATATATATGTATATGTATATATATGTATATGTATATATATATATATATATGTATATGTATATATATTATATATGTATAATATTAATGTATATATATATATATATATATATATGATATTATATATATATATATATATA
>OZ024755.1:3650131-3665131 GCA_964016885.1 Eledone cirrhosa
ACACACCTGTCATTGGAATGAGGTCAGAAGTGATAATATGGTAAAGGTACTGAGCTGTTGGCAGTAAAGGTGACACACCTGTCATTGGAATAAGGTCAGAAGTGATAATATAGTAAAGGTACTGAGGTGCTGGCAGTAAAGGTGACACACCTGTCATTGGAATAAGGTCAGAAGTGATAATATGGTAAAGGTACTGAGCTGTTGGCAGTAAAGGTGACACACCTGTCATTGGAATAAGGTCAGAAGTGATAATATAGTAAAGGTACTGAGGTGCTGGCAGTAAAGGTGACACACCTGTCATTGGAATAAGGTCAGAAGTGATAATATGGTAAAGGTACTGAGCTGTTGGCAGTAAAGGTGACACACCTGTCATTGGAATGAGGTCAGAAGTGATAATATGGAAAAGGTACTGAGCTGTTGGCAGTAAAGGTGACACACCTGTCATTGGAATGAGGTCAGAAGTGATAATATGGTAAAGGTACTGAGCTGTTGGCAGTAAAGGTGACACACCTGTCATTGGAATGAGGTCAGAAGTGATAATATGGTAAAGGTACTGAGCTGTTGGCAGTAAAGGTGACACACCTGTCATTGGAATGAGGTCAGAAGTGATAATATGGTAAAGGTACTGAGGTGCTGGCAGTAAAGGTGACACACCTGTCATTGGAATGAGGTCAGAAGTGATAATATAGTAAAAGTACTGAGGTGCTGGCAGTAAAGGTGACACACCTGTCATTGGAATGAGGTCAGAAGTGATAATATGGTAAAGGTACTGAGGTGCTGGCAGTAAAGGTGACACACCTGTCATTGGAATGAGGTCAGAAGTGATAATATGGTAAAGGTACTGAGCTGTTGGCAGTAAAGGTGACACACCTGTCATTGGAATGAGGTCAGAAGTGATAATATAGTAAAGGTACTGAGGTGCAGATAGTGTCATTCACTTGTGTAGGAAGTGCAATATTGCATAATAGCAAAAGAGGAGTATTAAATGAAGAGGATGTGTAAGGTTAGCATTCATGAACAATGAAACGCAAACGAGCTGAGGGGAAGCAACTGCAGTGTGTAAGAGAGATGAGAAGACTGCTCTGGTACAGACATGTGATGTGCATGTAAGATGACAGCTGGGTACAGAAATGTCAAAGAGACTATAATAAATGGTAAGAGCTGGAAAAGACCCATTCAACATATGCAAGCAAAGAAAATAGACATAACATGGTGATGATGATGATTTAATGTTTCAAGAATGATTAAATAAAATTACAATAAAAAAGCAATGAAAACACACCTGGATAGATGAAAATCCCGACATTGTAAAGGCAGCTGCTACTAATGGCAACTCAATTTGTAATAAAAAGTCAACATAATGAGCTGTCGTTGAATAAAGTACAGATATTCCACTTGCTATTTGGTCAACCTATGAACGATAGAAATAGAACTGAGTAAAGTTTTAGAATTGAATAAATAATATATGTGTGTTAAACTTATGTATAATAGAAATAGGGTTGATTTAACACTTTAGCATTTAAACTGGCCACATCTGGCCATATTCAGCTAGAATTCTCTCACCTCATTCTGTTCAAACTGACTAACTGGCCACTTATACTAACATTAAGGTATTGTTCTCAAAATAAATAACAACATCAAAATCTTGTAGATTCGAAATTATGTGAGATAAACTCTTTACCACAAAAATACTATAGTAAAGTAATGTAAATGCTAAAGGGTTAAGTTTTAGATTTGAGTAAATATATGTGTGTATGTATTCAACCTATGTATAATAGAAATAGGGTTATTTAAGGTTTAGACTTAAGTAATTATGAGGGTCGACTGGCAAAGCTAACATTGGTGGGATTTGAACTCAGAACATAAAGGGTCATAACTATATGCCATCTCTCACAGATGATATAACTGATAAACGCTTTAGAAGTTATTGAAATCTTTATAGTCAACACCTTGTTTAATTGCCAGTCTATTTCCATTTCATTTATATTGTTTAATTTCTTTGAAAAATAAATCATGTCTGTTAAAGCTCTTAATTTTTATGTCTACCTAGAGAAGACCAGAAACAACTGCAGCATAACTAGTGTCATAAACTATAATGATGTTATGGCAGGCAATGTCAATAAAATGGTCATGCTACTTTTATATAAGAGAGACAAACATGAAAGATCTATTTTTGTCAGCAATATTTTGCCATAAAATCTTTTATTTTATGTTTTGGGCAGTTAAAAATAATATTTCTTTAAATTTACACAGTTTTTATATTAAAAAACATAAAAACAAGTGGGGTGGGCTTAATGAAGGCATGTGGCATAGTGGTTAGAGAATTGGATTTGTAATCATGATGAGAAAAGCAACACTTACCACCATTAGAGAGTACATTGACCAGAGAAAACAACACTTACCACCATTAGAGAGTACATTGACCAGAGAAAAGCAACACTTACCACCATTAGAGAGTACATTGACCAGAGAAAAGCAACACTTACCACCATTAGAGAGTACACTGGCCAGATAAATCTTGATATTGATAAAGGAGATATATTTGTCAACAGTTTCATAGTTCGTTCTTTATCTCCTTGGAATATCAGGAAGATGGAAGCAACAAACCAGTCAAACATTTTGTATTTACTTTGAAGATATTCTGATAACATTTAAGGAATATTTCTTTGAAGAAGAGTACAAATGACAAAACTTTCAAAACTCATGAATTGAATTCTGTATTTGTATATATATATTTGTATATATATAAAAGCTGACCATACCCAATTGCACCTCTCAAGGGCGATGACACACGATCGTGATCTCTGGTGTCACGCAATAATACAGAAGACCCGACTTCCCACGGGTACAAGCCGAAGCTGAAGCATATAGAAAATATGCCCCCACCCCCTCCCACTGCAAAAAAGCACCCAGCCCACTCTGTAAAGAGGTCGTGGAGACGCCACGGAAAAAAAAGCACCCAGCACACACTGTAAATGAGGTTGGTGTTAGGAAAGGCATCCAGCTGTAGAAATCAAGCCAGAATCAGTTCCCGTATGAGCAAGACAAGGTCAGCCGACTGGACACTGCCCACAACAGGACAACCCATCTAACCCATGCTAGCGTGGAAGAACGGACGTAAAACGGTGATGATGATGATGGTGATGATATGTACACCTAGTTTGAACTCATCATTTAGTACAAGTATAATTCTTTTGAAATGTTTCTTTAAAATAGGTAAACACTAGTTTTAGTAGAATAGCTTCAAGTGATTATGATTTCAATTACAGTTGCAGTTGACATAATCTTTAGCTACTTATGACAATGTGATCAAACATCATAAAGTCACGACTTTATAGAAAATGGATGACAAGAAAAAAAAAAGAATTGTTATTCATATATTTACTTACGTGTTGCTCCTATAAACCAAATATTTATTTACTGGTTTATTTTTCAATTTAAATGTTTACTTGTCTATAGTCTTTCATACTATTGTATTATTACAACCGATATTTAACAAGACACAAATCACAGTAATCTTTCTTGATTTATACCATTACTTATTTTTCAAAGATGAACTAGACAAGTTAATAATATCTATACAATTTTAGCCAACAATGTTTGCATAGACAGATGTTAACACCTTGTCTGCTTGCATTTACATCTGTTTATACATATTAATGGCTAAAATTCTTTAGTTATGTTCTGTAACACAGCGAAGCATTGGAACTGTTAATGCATCAGTAATTTAATAACTAAAATGTAATGGAGGTTGACAAGCATAGTTTATCCTTTCCTAAACCTCATAACAGTAAATGTAGTGTGGCTGAATGGTAAAGAAGCTTGCTTTGCAATCATTAGGATCTATGTTTGATCCCTCTGTAAAGTATCTTGGGCAGGTGTCATTTACCATACATAGCCTTGGGTCGTACCAAACTAGCTTATATATATCATCATCACTGTTTTATGTTGGTGTCTCCACACTAGCATGGGTTAGACAGGTTGTCCTGTTGTGGGCAATGCCAGGTCAGGTGACCATGTCTTGCTCATACAGGACTGATATATATATATATATATATATATATATATATATATATTTATTATATGAACAGATTAAAGTTTAAGCAAAGAATCGCTGCTTTTACCCTTTAACGGGATCTTCTGAAATTATATATATATATATATAATCCTTATTGAGCTCTCTTCGGATTTTAGTCTTCACATTTATTATTATTATTATATATGGCAGGCTTCCACACCACTTCTGACTACCAAAGTTCACTCAAAGAATATTAGACAACCTAGAACTATGTTAGAACACATTTGCCCATGTTACAGTGCAGTAGGATTAAACTAAGAATTATTATCATCTTGCAAGCAGGGAAAAAGCGGACGTAAAATGAAATGATGATGATGATGATCATTGTCATCATTGTCTTAATGACAAAGCCATGTCTGGTTGTTCTGTACTTTACACACAACAAAAAGGATACTAAGTTGGCACCGTTGCTGCTGTTTTTCTTGTAGCAATCCTGACACTTGCTTTAAAAGCCATTCAAGATTTCCAGCATTATTAACATTATCTGATAATAAACCCAGACTTTCTCCATATCTGAAACAAAAGAGTCAAAATAAAGATAAATGAATGAGCTAAAGATAGAATAAAAATATATCATTATCTTCTTCTTCGCCTACTTATTCCTGAAAGGGTCGTGTGGAATAAGTTATTAAATTGCTGCTATTCCTTGGCCGTTAGAAATAACTGAGATAATATTATGAGGTAGAAATGGGCTCCATAAACCATGGAGAGAGCAACTTGTCTAGGAGAGCAGTTACTCTAAATAAAAACTGATTCAGAGTAGAGAAAACCTATCAGTCCGATAGATCAACCTCTCTAGTGCTGGTGGCATGAATAATGCCAGTCCATGTTGTAAAGTTGTTGGTAATAAGAAGGGCATTCAGCTAGTAAAACCTCGCCAAAACTATAGAAAGTACAAAAATATATAGGTAAATATTTGGAGAATATAAAGACTGTTATATTACCGAACTGCTAATGGGAGAATATAGAGACTGCTAATGCTATCCCATTAATAAAGACTGTTATATTACCGAACTGCTAATGGGAGAATATAGAGACTGCTAATGCTATCCCATTAATAAAGACTGTTATATTACCGAACTGCTAATGGGAGAATATAGAGACTGCTAATGCTATCCCATTAATAAAGACTGTTATATTACTGAACTGCTAATGGGAGAATATAGAGACTGCTAATGCTATCCCATTAATAAAGACTGTTATATTACCGAACTGCTAATGGGAGAATATAGAGACTGCTAATGCTATCGCATTAATAAAGATTGTTATATTACCGAACTGCTAATGTTATCCCATCAAGTTGCTGTTGAGATAGGTCAGGATGAACATCTGCAAGGAAGGAAACAAAAACATTATTAGATAATAAATTAAAAAAACACAGCTATAAAAAGCTAAAATCTGATCTTGTGCCTAAAGTAGAAACAATTATTTAAGCCTTTAGTTAGCAACCCTAGCAAACCAGCTCTAGTTCTATGAAATAAAACCATCCATTTTAAAGGTTTCCTATTTAAGCTGAATTTCACCATCTTTGTTAGATTTTTCAATTAAAACTTAAAATTGTAAATAAACTTGACAAACCTGATATTGTCTGAGAAACATTGGTTGGAGTAGATTCCAGTTGAAGTGATACAGTTTGTTCTAGAAGTTGTTGGACAACTGAAGAAGAATCAACAATATATAAGGTAAGACTTAGATAATATCACTTGTTAGAGACTGTATACACATGTACACACATATAAACATGTATACATACACACACATACACATGTGGTCACATACATACACAAGTATACACACATATACACACACACATGCATAGTCCCGTAACTTCTGAGGTAGTTGTAGGGGCGCTGTGTTGACATACATCATTTCTAAGGTATTTTAAAACCTGGCAGAGTCCAATCCTCTCCAGGTCTGAATACAATAGAATTCCTCCAAAGAAGGAAAGAGTAAGTGAGAGAATGGAAGTGAGGAAGAATCGACCCCAGTATTAGACTGGTACTTTTAGGATAGAGAGAGAGTGAGAGAATGGAAGTGAGGAAGAATTGATCCCAGTACTTGACTGGTGCATTTTTTATTCTTGTCAGAAACAACCATCTCCAACTGATCCAGCTGGATCCCTAAAGACCAGCCAAGCTCATGGATGTTATCCAACCATCTTACTGTGTGGTGGGGGTAGGGTAGGTAAAGAGTTTGTTTTGTAAATATGTAGATCTGAGTTTAATCCAGCTGGATTTGAGTGAATTGGAGCAATGTGAAATAAAGTGTCTTGCTCAAGGACACAACATATCACCCAGTTCAAAAATTGAACTCACAACCTCACGATTGCAAGCCCAATGCTTTAGCCACTAAGCCATGATGAGTATATTGTGAAATAAAACTGACCACTTCCTTGTATGTGTTGTGGTGTAGTAGAGAGTACATTATGAAATACTTTCTGTATTTCTATCAACCATTCCATGGAAAGGGATGTGTTCTGACTGGTCAGTAATTTTAGTAAGTCAGGATCTGCAATAAAAATAGCAAGGTTTTATTTTATTGATTAATGTAATCAACCAGGTGCAATAAATAAATCATGTGTGACAATTTATAGAGAAAGGCAAACCCACCCATCCAGCTGTAAAACTAATTAGCTAGGCAATCAGTGAGATGTGTAACCTCTAATGAGCAAGCTAGTCAATGCTGGCTCAGGTAACATACAGCTAACAGTTGACACTACAAATATCCTATGTCCCGCTAACTAATTCTACAGATTTCATTTCAAAAGTTATTTCATGAAATGTAATTATTTTTATTAAAGTAAACAATGACCTGATGGTTAGAAGGCTTGGGGTATGATCGTAATGTTGTCGGTTCAATTCCTGGACGGGGTGATGGTTTGTGTTCTTGAGCCAAACATTATATTTTACATTGCTTCAGTACACTCAGCTGAGAAGTAAGTACCAGCAAGAACTGGGGAGTTATACCTGTGATAGACTAGCATCCTGTCCAGGGAGAGTCATGTACTCTCAGTTGCTTAATACCAAGGAAACCAGGGATAAACACCAACCTGATGAGCCTTCAGCTTAGAACAGATTTTAACTTAACTTTAATGCTTCGAACATTTAAAACATATCCCCTCCCTCTAATTCTATGTATCTCTTACAATGGCCCTACCTATTTATAATAGCTATGATGCAGAATGTCAGAATGAATGACTGATTTCACAATAACTGGGTTCAAACCATTATATTAAACACAATATATTAATCTATTGGTTATTGATTACCTAATTGAACATTGTGTGGTTATTGATAAGAAATGTATACAACTGTAACAGCAATAGCTTTAACAGAAATCCTTGCATCCATTCTGGCATGGAGAAATCAATTTAAAACAATGCATGAAAAACATAGTTCACACCATTTTAGAATTGGGTTTTTCACTCTAACATAGCAGATACGTAAATGTATTTGTAAGTTTTATATCGAATAATAATAATATTTGATTCATCTGCAACCAAACAGCTTCATCACACTATGGTTTTTAGATGACCACCATCGCCAATCTTTTTTTTCTAGCAGTGACAAAACCAAATTCGAATTTTGTTTTTAATTTTCAGCAAAGTCAGCCATTAAAAATTGCTTGGTATGCAAATTAGGCTAATCAGCTGATGTATATTCTAGAGAATATTATATATTCTCAAGAGTTATAGTGAGTGACAGAAGAGAGATATACACAATCTTGATAAAGGGCAATAACCCAGATACAATTGTTGATTGTTTCTATGCATCACTGCTAGAGCAAAAGGAAGAGGTAGGCGAAGAAGTGGGAGAAGAAGAAGAAGATTACTAATACGAGCTTGCGAATGTCAACTACAGAACAGAATAAAGCTTACCATCTTTTGTATGAGGAGACCTTTTTATAGAGAGACTATAAGCTGATGGAATTGGGTATTTTGAAAACAAAGGATAAGGGTAGATGTTATCAGAATCCTGAAATTAAAGAAAAGGAACGAAAATATGGTAAAGGTGAACTAACATTAAGAAAATACTGGGAAAGTTGGTACATTTGAAATAGGGAATATTTTGGTGGAACCAAAGTAGGGCAATATAAGAATGACAAAACCTAACAATGGTTTTTTTTTTTACTTTATATATTACATGAAATATATAAAGTAAAAACTATTGTTATATTTTGCCATTCTTTAACCCATGCTAGCATTGGAAAACGGACATTAAACAGTAGTGGTGGTGGTGGCGATGGTGATGGTGATGATGATAATGAAGATGGTGGTGGTGATGACGATAGTGGAGGTGATGATGGTGGTGGTGGGTGGTGATGACGATGATGGTGATAGTTATGGTGGTGATGATGATGGTAGTTGTGGTGGTGATGATTCTTATATTACCCTACTCTCAGTTCCACAATTATATCTCCACCATTGTATTCTACCAACTCACCAAATATATTTTTAATTACATCTCACATAATGCTGTATATAAACTAGACAACTTCCAACTAATATTTCTTATAGAAACAGATTTCATATATTTTATTGATTTATTTATTAGAAGATACTATCCAGGTATAGCCTGACTACGAAGGAGTGATGCTAGAGCTGTGAAATCTTGCATGCATTCATTTCAACACTTCTTATTAATAACTGCATTATTTCTTTTCACAGACTATGTTAAAAAATAAACCTCATTTGGTCATTCCATGAGAGTATCTTGGTCATAGGCTGACTATGAACAAGTGATGCTAGAGCTGTGAAACATTGCATACATTAATTTCAACACTCCTTACTAACAACTACATTATTTCTTTCTAGGGACTATGTTAAAAAATAAACCTTATTTGTGCACCCCACGGAAATCACAGCACTGGGGGCAAGGAAAATATTGTATTTTGTCAAGGAAGAACACAATAACATTAACAAGGCTTGAAATTGTGATCGTGTAATAAATAATCAAGTGCTTCTTAACAACATAAATACAGTAGTTTTTATCAATTAGTATAATTAAGAGATTGATTAAAATAAAGCACTTACCTGTAGAAGAGTGCGAGGAGGTAATTGGCGTTCAGTTGGTCCACCAACCAGGTATGACTGGACAAGAATGTAATTCCTCTCAAGCGACATCATGTCAATGATGATGCTACAGATATTAGAAACAACAAGAAAGTTTTAACCCTTTAGCATTCAAACTGGACATATCCGGCCAGAATTCTCTCACCACTTTCTGTTCAAACCAGCCGTAACTAGCTGCTCATACTGATATTAAGGTATTGTTCTCAAAATAAGTGACATCAAAATGTCGTAGATTTGACATTACATAGATAATTATGTAAAATAAATCTTTACTGTGAAAATACAATAGTAACTATACAATAATGTAAAGGCTAAAGGGTTAAACCAGCTGAATCCAACCAGAATTCTCTCACATTTTCTGTTCAAACTAGCTGTAACTGGCTACTCATACTGATGTTAAGGTATTGTTCTAAAAACAAATAACATCAAAATCTCATAGATTCGATATTATGTGAGATAATTATGTGAGGTAAAGCCTTTATCTCAAAAATACAGTGGAGAGGGGGAAAGTTGATTAAGACACACATAGTACACACCATGGAATGGTTGACATTAGGAATGGCATCCAGTATAAGAAACCATGCTAGAGGGGAACATAGGAACAGGAGAATGTCATCTGACTTAGTCTCAGAACATCTTGTCTAACTCATGGAAACATGGAAAATAGATGTAAAACGGCGATGTAGTTGATGATAATGATGATGGTGGTGATGAACTATATATATTTATAAAAATATTTACTATTTATACATTTTATTATTTTATATATGTGTGTATTTATGTATGTCTATGTGTGTATGTATGTACATGTGTATATGTATGTGTGTGTATATGTATGTGTGTACATGTATATGTGTATATATGTCTATGTAAATGCATGTTAATGTATGCATATGTAAGTATATATGAGTATATATGTATATATATATGTACATGTGTGTATGTATGTCTTTAAATGTATGCATATGTAAGTATATATGAGTATATATGTATGTGTGTAAGTATATATGAGTATACATGCATGTATGTATGTACATGTGTGTATGTATGTCTTTAAATGTATGCATATGTAAGTATATATGTATGTATAACTATGTGTAGATTTACCTGTTGTTATTTGAAGTGTGTTCTTCTTGTGCTTTAAGGAGCAATTCCTGAAACTGGTACTGAACTTGCAGCAGAAGGCAAACATCCAAAGAGTTGATGAGGTTACTTAAAAAACTAAAATTAGAATACAAGTAGATGTTAACCAGAATTATATGACAAACAAAACACAACAAAACGAAACAAAATGTAAGAAAAAAGTGGGAGAAGAGAAAAATAGAGTTTATATTTCTTAATGAACGACAGGCAAAGAACACTTATACAGACATACTTGAAATTATTTGAAGCAATTTAAAATTTCAAGTATATTTCCTGAATTGCTATTTATTGTCTGCCCTCAATACATCTTTTGTATGTCTCTAGGTATTGCTGTTGAGAAGCGATGGTGGTTGAACGAACAAATTGCTAGTTTACCATGTTGTTGTTCTTCTTCCACTTATTCCTGAGGGGATGAAAGGGGGTAGAGTCCTCAAACACTCCTTCCAGTGGGACCTCTCAGAAGCAACTGTCTCCAACTGATCTGGCTAGATCCCCAAGTGAGACCAGCTGAGCTCATGGATGTTATCTAACCATTTTGTTCAAAGTGGATCTACCCCTGGGTCTCCTGCCGGTTGGGCCTACCCCTGGGTCTCCTGCCGGTTGGTTTTGCCTGTAAAATCTATCCAGTGATTCTTTCCTGAGACATTCTAACCATGTGCCCGTAGTATTTCATCCTCTCCTCAATATGTATGTCGTTTCTCTGTCTCTAGATATTGCTGTTGTTTCTATCATCATCATCATCATCATTTTACGTCCGCTTTTCCCTGCTTGTAAGGGTGGGACAGGTCCTATTCAGCACAGCATCTCTCCACTTGTCACGGTCCTTCGTCATCTCCTCCGTGAGCTTCAGCAATCTGAGGTCTGCTCTCACCACCTCTGCCCATGTTTTTCGTGGTCTTCCTCTACTGCGTCTTCCTTCTACTGGCATTTCTTGGCATTTCTTTACCCAGGGGTCATCCTCCATGCGCATCACATGTCCATACCATCTCAGTCTTCTCTCCTGCACACCACAACTTATCCCTGTTATACCCAGTTTCTCTCTCAACTCATCTATGCTTGGTTGTTCACGCACATTGACATTGCACATCCAGCGGAGCATGCTTGCTTCATTTCTCTCCAGCCATTGCATATCCTCTGTAGTTGCTGCCCATGTCTCACTACCATGCAACATTGTGCATCACACATTGCTGTTGTCTCTATGTCTCTAGATATTGCTGTTATCTCTAGATATTGCTGCTGCCTCTAGATATTGCTGTTGTCTCTCTGTCTCTAGATATAATCTCTAGATATTGCTGTTGAGAAGTGAGGGGGGGGGGGGTTGACAAACAAATTACTAGTTTACAAATTTGGTCTACATAGGTAAAGAGGCTCAGCTGTCATCATTGAAGGAGTGAAGCAAACTAATTATAGCATAAGATAAACAAATATATATATATATATATAAATGAAGTATTTCCGTCAGAAAGGTACAGGAAAAAAGAGTGCTCTATGTAGGCTACAGAGCTTATTAGTTATGTAATAAACAACATAAGATAATTATTTCATTTACCAGTCGTTTCTTGAAGGCAGATGTTATGTCTGTCTTCAGTCGTCAGAATAAATAAATAACATGGTGTTTTTTATTAAATATGGATTTGAAAACAAAATTTAGGAAATATGAAAGTGAGGCTGAAAAAACGGGCAAAAAGGAATTAGGGAAAAAAAATATATATAAATAAATGTCTATGTTTATGTTCTGGATATTTATTTATATATTTTTTTTCCCTTAATTCCTTTTTGCCCATTTTTTCAGCCTCACTTTCATATTTCCTAAATTTTGTTTTCAAACCCATATTTAATAAAAACACCACGTTATTTATTCATTCTGACGACTGAAGACAGACATAACATCTGCCTTCAAGAAACCACTGGTAAATGAAATAATTATCTTATGTTGTTTATTACATAACTAATAAATATATATATATATAATTGAACATACAAGAGAGATAAACACAAATATAAACATACATGTGTTCGAATTGTAAAGGACCAGGTTTGCTAGCGTGAAAAGAAGATAAGAAAGAGAAACGAAAAAGAAATGCTGCTATGCTAGTTAGGTGAGCTATTTAATAAAAATGATGGTAAATTATTGGGAAAGTCGTGTAATTCTGTAGAAATGACATTTCATTGCAATCAGGCATTGAATAGGAGAAATTGTTGAATTCTACAATCAGTTGAGGAAATAAATTAAAGAAAGCATAATTAAAGAAGAACAAAAAGTTTCTTCTAATTAAGAACCTTGACCAAATCTTCTACGAAGATTGGATTGCACAATTAAGATTTAAATTAAAGAAATATATTTTTTTAAATCATTGCTAGAAAGGAAACAAAAATAATAAAAAAAAAATATATACATTTAATTAAAATACTGTCTTCCTCTTGAGAAATTCAAGAATACTGGCTTTTTAATCTTTTCTATTTTCTTTCAGTTATTAACGATTATCTGAACAGTCAATTTTATACAACTATTGCATTCCTCTACAGAGATTCTATTAGAGCTAATAAATATACACTCCTCAACTTTATTTGACAAACAGCTTTTGTGAATGTTGATAATTTTATTTTAGAATTTGATAAACCTGTTTTGTAGTTAATGAAATAATCTTTCAATCAAAAAAAAAATCAAAAAAATCAAAAAAGAGAATATTAAATGTTAAATGTTGATTTTGATCAATAATCAAATATTTTAGAGTAATTTGTTTTGGTATTGTGAGAAGTAAGAGTAAAGTACATTAGCTGTGAGTAGTTTATCAAATATTTGTTATTGGGTTGTAACATAAATTCCCGCCGTTGTTATAATTTGTTTGTTTTCACAAATCGGCGGGAATCTATGTTACAACCTAATACATTCATTGCAATTCTAAACAAATAGAAAGTTGAATGCTTTAGGGGAGGGAGGGGGGAGGAATTATTATTGATGAACTTTGCCTCAAATTCTAGATAATTATGAAATTTCTTTATAAAAAAAATCTCTGCCTTTTCCCCCCATCAATGGTCTTCTTCTTTTTTGCCTTCTTCTTCATTACACTCACTCTGTTCCTTCTCCTCATAATTTTCTTTCAGCATGAAAGTCATTTCATGCAACTACAATATAAACCTGAGTACATACTCCAGTCATCTTCCTATTAATGTTTCCACTATGAAAACTGAATGAGAAATATTCATGGAACATAATTAATCGTCAATAGATGAAATAGATGTCTTTATTTCACACACCCCACCCGACCCACCTCACTCCACCCTCCCCTCCCTACCCTGTTTTGATACACTGACCCAGTTTGAAATGGCTTTAAGTACAGGTTAGAATTTAAAATTGAGGTTAGCATCATCTATAAAACTAATTAAGTTCTAATGAATATTATTTATGCAAAACCTTTTAGCTTCCTCGTAATTGTCAATAATGCCAGAATCTATGAAAGTTAATTTACTTAAAATTGAGATACTTATACACAATAAACTTTCTCAGTCTTTATTTTCAATCCACTCAACATTGTTGATTATACTATAACAAAAATTCTCAAATATGAATCATACAGCTTTTATTCTAAAGTACCACTATACAAATTGAACTCCTTTAAACTGGTTTCAGCTGGTTTGAGAATTTAGTGAAGAATTCATTTGTGAATTGGTAATCTTTTAGTTTATCTTCCAAAACAAATAATTTAATATCAGCTACTGTAAATCGCTGAGACTCACAGAAGGAACACACCGAACCAGCCCAACCCATGCAAGCATGGAAAATGGACATTAAACGAAGATGATGATGATGATGATGCACTCACCGTAATCCAAAGATATGTGATTCTTCGTAGTTGAATAAGGAATGGACTTTTGCTGGACTGTCAATTAGAACTACCCGATCAATGAGTTCCTGGCAGTGGAAAGAGATAGATAAATGTTAAAATGATAGTCTTTGCTAATGGGTAGGACATTTTAGTTGTGTGAAGGACATGACAACCTCCCTAGTGTTGCTGATCTACAGGATAAAAGCACCCAGTACATGCTGTAAAGTGGTTGGTGCTAGAAGGGCATCCAGCCATAGAAAGCTTGCCAAACAAGGTGTTGAAAGGACCCTTCAGTTTGTGTCATAAGGTATGACAGCATATACAGCAACACTAGAGGACTAGAGGGATCTACTTTAACAAATTCTTCGCAATTGTTGCTCAAACATCATTCTCACATTACGTTGAGTTAAATAGTTTTAATTTAGTCCACAGTATTGTATTCTGTTGATACCACAAAGAAGGTGTCATTTGATAAGAAGGTGTCATACCACAAAGAAGGTGTCATTTGATAAGAAGGTGTCATTTGATGAGAAGGTGTCATTTGATAAGAAGGTGTCATACCACAAAGAAGGTGTCATTTGATAAGAAGGTGTCATTTGATGAGAAGGTGTCATTTGATAAGAAGGTGTCATACCACAAAGAAGGTGTCATTTGATAAGAAGGTGTCATACCACAAAGAAGGTGTCATTTGATAAGAAGGTGTCATTTGATAAGAAGGTGTCATACCACAAAGAAGGTGTCATTTGATAAGAAGGTGTCATTTGATAAGAAGGTGTCATTTGATAAGAAGGTGTCATTTGATGAGAAGGTGTCATTTGATGAGAAGGTGTCATTTGATAAGAAGGTGTCATTTGATAAGAAGGTGTCATTTGATGAGAAGG